>CM076574.1:365512697-365646966 GCA_034641835.2 Pinus albicaulis | reverse complement strand
GAGAGTGTAGCCATTTTTAAAGAGTAGTGTGCATCTAATGAGTGCATGTTAGGAAAGAATTGGGTATTAAAAACGGAAGGTAAGAACCTGCGTACGGAGCATGTAAAAACCCTGCTCCCCCGCCCGCTTTCCAACAGAATTGTTAAAGAACCTAGGGTAGAAATAGATGTTTGAATTTTTGTGTGAATGATTAGGAAAAAGATAGAAATTTTTAAAAAATAGATCACATGATCTCATGCAAGTGGTGATGTAAGCACCACCCATTTCACTAACCGATTGACAGGAACATTTGAAGAAGGAGCCTCGAAGAAACACATGAAAAACATCTTATATTATGGTAAGAAATGGCTCACGATTCTACTTTTGAATTTCCTATCAAAGATCTAGGAGGAGTGATACAAATGCACATAATTCCCCCATCTTTACCAAATTTTCATGGTTTAGCAAATGAAGATCCAGATACATTCTTATTTGAGTTCAAAATACTTTGTAGAGGATATGATTATTGTACTAATGATCAAAGATTGAAAGTGTTTCCTCTTACTCTAAAAGGAGCAGCTCTCCGATGGTTCATGAGCCTAAGTGGGAATTGCATCCAATCATGGGAGGACATGAAGAACATATTCTTGAAGAAGTACCAAGACTATTGCAAATCCAATGAAGATATTTTTGGTATGATACAAGGGGAAGATGAAAGTTTGGAGGACTATGTAAATCGATTTCATTATAACCTTCAAAAATCAAAGCATAAGCATTTGGAAAAAGAGATCTTAAAAACACTCCTTCTTAAAGGAAACAAAGATGAATTTTTAGAACTCTTAAATCTGATAGGAAAAGGTGATGTTTTTCAGTTATCATATGATGATGTTTGTGAGTTGTGCATAAGGTATTCAAGAGGAATCTCCAAGGCCGGTAAGAATTCTAGAGATGTTTGTTCTTTCTTTTCCAAATCTGCTACAAGAATAGGAGACATAAGAGCTGAAATCAATGATTTATTTGAAAATTTTAAAGTTGATTTTATTAGCTCTCTAAGCTCAAAATTGAATGTTTTGCAGGTTCATAAAAATGAAGAATTTGATGAAGTGTTTTTCCCTCATGACCAAAAGGAGCAGCCCATAGATGGTTACTCTTCCTTATCTAGGATGGAAGTATCATATCAAAAAGGTGAGGAAGCTGCAACAAGGTCAAAACCATGGAAATCATGGCCTACAGGTATGGTTCAAAACACTTCCTCTCCACTTTCTTACTTGCATAATCCATTATGGAATACTAATGTGTTAGGGCAGCCATGTCAATCTCAATATAACCACCAACAATTTTGTCTACAAGCTTGGCATGGTTCACCTTATGATTGCATGACTACTCTCCCTCATCTTGTAGCACAAACACATTCTCCATATTCTCCACTAGCTCTTCCACAATATCTTCCTTGTCCATCAAAACCATTCACACAACCCAATCAACCACATCATCAAAATGCTCCATTCCTTACACATTTTCCTGCTCAACTAATTCCACACCCTCACCATAATAAACCAGTACAACATACTTACAATGTTGAACTGCCAAATTTACCCACCCTTCCCAACCATTCTATCTCACATATGTTATTAGAGAAAACTTACAATGAGATTCAGACTGTTTCAATTGCAAAAATTGTAGAAGCTATGGAAGAAAATGAGGTTTCTTTTACTATGCATCAACAAGCTATTTTAAAAGCTCAAGAACTTCATGATATGATGGCTATGAGAAATCAAGAATGTAAAGGATATATTGAATATTGGTTTCACTCCATCATTTGATTGCAACATCACTCTATGCTTCAACAATTTTTGATACCATTTTTTCAAGGGAAGTTGGCTTCTCATACCCTGATTTTCATTAATATGCATTTTTCAAATTTGGGTATGTGTATACGTGAAGCCTTATTTCGAAAATGGCTCCACTGGAAGTACTCATATACGTAGTCATATTCATTTTTCAAATTAAAATAGGTTAGTGTAGAAAATAAAATAAATAAGGGAATAAATAAATGCATTTTGTTTTTTATGTAAAACTAGTTGTTTTTTGTTGCAACATGCTATGCAAATCAACATTGGTGATAATTTTTTTAATTCATTTGTGTTTGTAGATGACTTATAATGGAAATAATAGTTCTACAAACACTCATATTCACTTTTATTACCAATTTGAAAAAATGCTTCAATATCATATTTTTTTGGCTTCTGGGCTTGATGGAATTTCTGCAAAAACAGTCGGGACAGTCATGTTTTGAGGGACCAAAAGGGAATATTTTTAAAACCTGTTTCTACCCTAGGTAGCCCTTGATGTCTACTTTCTAACTCAATTTGAATCAGTCAATTTGGATTTGAAACGAAAAAGTTAGAACCAAAACATTGACCGGATGTCTAGTGGGCAGCTCAGGAACAGAGTTGGGACAGTCAGTTTTTGGAGGCCTAAATGAATGAATTTTTAAAACCTGTTTCTATGGTAGATTCCCCTATGAATCTAGTTTACAATGCAATTGGAATCACTCATTTTAGATATCGTATGGGGAATTTATGATCAAAACACTGACTGTCTATCCTAAATCAGCACCCTTAAAACTATGTCTTTCTGGCTGTTCCTTACAGTATTTGACCTATCAATTCTTCTTGTCTTCAAAACCTGTTTATATTGAAGATAAATAAATAAATCTACTTTCATTTCCAATTTGAATCATTCGAATCCGACATCAAACGAAAAATTTATGCTTGAAATATCAACGGTTGGTCTAAGCTGGGTAATCGGAAATGACTGTTATGCAGGCGGTTCCAACTAAAATTGACATATCACATCATTGAAATTTTAAAACCTGTTTCTATTGCAAATAAACCTTTGAATTAGCTCTCATCTGGCTTTGGAATCACTCAATTTGGACGAAAAACAAAGAAGTTGTGATTCAAACACTGCTGGTTAGTATGGTCGACCACTGCTCTCCCGCAGGTGACAAATAAATTTTACTTTGTTATTTTCTCTGTGGATTTGTTATACAGAGTAACTACTTGTTAATTTTTTTCATAATTCTTGGATTAAGGGAGCCCGTACACCTCTCTTTCTCCATGATTTAATGTTTTATTGCAGGTAGATACTCGTTTTTTGCAGGTCCTAAGAGAAAAAGAAGGTCAATTTATGGACGAGAGATTTTGAAAGAAATTTTAAATGAAACAAAGGAATTTCATCCAACTCATTACCCAATGGATTCATAATAGCAGAAATGAAGAATTGATTTCCATTTGAAAATTCATGTCATGTCTTTGCTGCCAAAACATTTTTCGAATAGATCATTTTTTTTACATAATATCATAGCTGTTGTAACTTAATTTATTTATTTACATACTGTCTTTTGTTGTTTCTTTTCTGATTTCTCTTATATTTTGTGTTGCAGGTATTGCTTCATTCAAACTATAACCCATCCTCAGCATCAATGCAGTGAACAACTAATTCATTCCTTGCATGCTTACATTTTATGCTTGTGCATTTTGTTGTTCTTTTTCTGAAGGGACAGCATTTGTGTGCATTTTTGTCATTCCTGCTGTTCCTTTTTCAAAGGGACATCATTTTTCGTTTTGCTATTCATTTTCCAAAGGAATAGCACTTTTTGGGTCAGCCGTTCATTTTGCTGTTCCTTTTTTTCACGGTTCATTTTGCTGTTACATCATTTTTCGTTTTGCTATTCATTTTCCAAAGGAATAGCACTTTTTGGGTCAGCCGTTCATTTTGTTGTTCCTTTTTCACGGTTCATTTTGCTGTTCCTTTCCGAATGGAACAACACTTCTGCATTTTCACATTTCGCTGTTCCTTTTCGAAATGGAACAGTTGTTGTTCCTTTTCGAATGGAACAGTACTTCTGCACTTTCACGTTTTGCTGTTCCCTTTCGAAATGGAACAGCACTTCTGCACTTTTCATTTTTGCTGTTCATTTTTCAAATGAACGACACTTTTCATTTTTGCTGTCCATTTTCCAAAGAAACGGCATTTGCGTTTTTACACTTTTTTGTGTGTATTTTTCCTTTTTGGTGTGCATTTCCTTTGTTGTTCCCTACAAAGAACAACACTTTTTTGAGTGTTTTTGCTGTTCCTTCAAATGAGCAACACTTTGGGAGTATTTTCGAGAGCAACCCTTTCTTCCTTTTGTGGGATTATTCCTAGTTCGTCTCAACCACATTTTACTGATTCTCTTTCATGGCATGAAGTACACTACTTTTATGAGGACAAGAATTATGGATTCTTTTGAAGCGAGTTATTATCATTCAAGTTATGATCTTTAACAGGACAGTTCCTTGATGATAGATTCTTTTCAAAAAGGACACAATTATTTATATACTACTTTACTGCATTGTTTTCTGTTGAACATGATATTGATTGATCATCTTAATACCATGCTGGTTCCACCCTTCCTAGTTATAATCTTCTCTGTCTGTAATAAATGAGATTATGGGTATATTTTTTTCTATTGACATGTTCAACTTCTTCCACCATCCCTGCTCTTAAGGAGTGCTGAGCCTCCCTCTTTTTATCATAAAAATGTGTAATAATAACAAAATTTTGTTCACAGATGGAGGATAGGGGGTCTCATTACGAGCCAGCCTACCATGTTCATAAGGTTGTAAGAAAATGACATTCCCATTATGGCCACCACACCAGGGTTATGATCCATTGGATAGTCAAATTATCCTTGGAACATGAGGTCTCATCACGAGCCGGCCTGATCACTTTTGCTACATCCCAGTGAATGGCAGTGTGGTTATCTGGTTACCACGCTAGCACACTGATCTCTTCTGTAGAACAGCACTGTAACTCTCCATTTATAAATTGAGGATCCTGGCTCATATGGGTTAAAAAGCAACCCTGCCGAGGCTATGGACGCCTGCTGGCAGCAGAGGCTCTGCTTATGGTATTGAAGTTATATCTTATCGTCAATTATTACTATAATACCCTTTCTTATTATTTCTTTTTATCAGAGAAGTTATTTCCTTAATTGTTTTTTCCTTATTTTGAACCTTTACGCATGAGAAATTGTTTTATGATCAATCACATCATTTTCAGCTAGAATACCGTCAGTAAAGCATCTTTTTGGCATATTGCATTCCTTTTTCTCTTTTCATAACTTATCATCAATCCAAAGCGTCCTATCTTTTATTCATAACTATCTTTATACACTCTACTCCCATTATAACCATAACTCTCATCGTCCTCTCATTGATATGTGTACTTTGTTTTATTTATTGCACTATTGTTCATTCCCTTGCCTTGCTCTCAGCACAACACCTTTCATATGCTTTATGGTCATGGAATTCCTTTTCCAATTGGAGGGGGGAATGTATGCATTATGGGATTGCATGTGATATGATTACTGCACTCTGCCATAACTTGTTGATTTGATAAGTTTTTCTGATTGAACTTTTTGCATGCATCTTATCTATTGCTTACACTATGGATTCAAGAACATTGTATGCCAAATAGTGCTTTGTTTGCAAGAAAACAACAAGTATGGGCAGAATTCTATTCATAGCATGACCACACTATTGCACTTAACAGAAGAGGCTCGCGCACGTGAACAATTCTTCAGACATGATGTGCTTACCTGGATTCCACCTTTTGCATCACTTTCAGCACCAACTCTGCCTACATCACCTTCAACAACTGCCAATCCATATATGTCATTCCACATTTCTGGAGGTAAAACTTGAGGTAAAATAGCATAATTTTCTGATTTATTACGAATTTAGGAGAATTTCATGAAAATCCATTTTGAGCATTATTTATCATCCTTCATTCCACATCTTTACCACTTTCCCTTTTTCAGCAGCATATCATTTTCGAGTATGGGGGAGTGTTTCTTTCATTCATTTCTTTCTTATGACCATGTTATTCATCTTCTTTATCATCCATTGCTATTCTTATTCACTCTCACCACCCCTCCATTATTCCATGTTGTTTTACACCAAGCATAGAATTCAACAGCTGGTAGCAACCACCTCAATTTTTTTCTAGCATCGCATGAGGGCATGCTAATTTTTCAGAGAGGGGGAGGAATTGCTACGCATGATGGATGTTTTCAATTTTCTTTCTCATTTAAGGCATACAATTTCATTTTTATACAATGCAGAAATTGATTTCCATAATATTTTTAAAAAAAACCATGAACTCAATTCTTGTGATTTCTGGAAAACACAGACGTATCATTAATACAAATCCAGATAATTTCAAGATAAATTGGTTCATAAAATTTCGGAAATCATGCACTCTCACCTACAGCCATTTTGTTTATATCTCATGATCCGTGCATCAAAACGATCTGATTTTTGGATCATAAAGGCATTCATATATTATAAATTTACTTGCCAAATTTCAACAAAAGCTGGTTTATAGTTTTTGAGAAAATGGTTAATGAAGTTTGCTGTTACTTATATCATATTTTGTTGCAACTTCATACATATAGTTGAATGTCAATGTAAAAATTGTTATGCCTTCATCAAGATTGTTAAAATTGAATATTCATTAATTGAGGAAGAATTCATTTGTTCTATCCATTTTATGAGCTGAGAGAAACAAATTTTATTGCTTGGTTAACACATGGGTTTTGTCTTTGAGTTGCATGAGGACATGCAACATATTCAGTTTTTGTTGCATGAGGACATGCAATATATTCGATGTGGGGGTGTGTTGGGCCGTGAATACAACCACTTTGTAACACTTATTTCATCCATTTTTACTCTTCTCTATTATATCATTTGTTATAATTTATCATTTAAATCCATTTTATAAATGATTTATGCTCTTATGGATGAATATTATTTATCTTCCTTTATTTCTAATAAATTGATGATTATGAATTATTTTATCAATGATAGTTTCAATAAGTTGGTTATAACATTATTCACCATTTTTAGCCTCCAAGATAATTTCCAGATTGAAGATTTGATCATTAAAAGTGCCAACTCAGAAATGCGCTGGAATAAGGAGTGACAGTTTTTCGGTTGAGATTCTGAGCAAATGAAGACGAATCTGGAAAATCCGGAACATGGGTTTTGTTCAGAACGGACCCAATTAACTTTGGTAAAGAACGGTTTGCCCAAATTCGGCTTGTACTGAGAGAAACGTAGGGTTCTTTGAGCACGATTTTCTCAGATTTGTTGTTGCGGCCGTCCCCCAAATCTCAGCTGCAAAGCCAAATTCGTCTTGTTCTTGTTGAAAGCTGGATGGAAATATATCTTCTTGTTTATCAATTGGTTGGAAACAATCCAATTCTGTAATAGAATCATGTTGTAATTATCTCTATTGTAACCACTCTCTGCTCTCTTTGTATTTAAATCAGAACAGAGATCAGAGAGGGAGGATGACTTCAGGGATGGATTCGAATGATGGAATTGAGGATGAATTAGAGATTCAGAATTGAGGATGGCAGAGAGAATGGATAATGGCTGAGAGATGGAGCGATTTCTTGTTGTAATCCACTATAACTCTACTTTGATATTTTAATATAAATCTGGTTGCCATTCATTCTTTTCATTCTGAAGTAGCCCAGCAGCATCCGCTGGCGGCTAAGGGCCCAGCCTCTGGTGGATTGTGCTGCTGTTGTATATTATCTTCTTGGTTTATGTGTGGTTTTTCTTATTAGCGTTATTTGGTAATCTGATGTGTTTTTTTAGTTTACATCACATGCTCTGTTATGCTTAATTTATTAAGGTTTCTAAAGACAGAACTATTGTATTGACTCTGCATCGTATCACTGTTCTTTTAAGTGTTGATATAATATTTTGCTAGTCTTTCTGAGAATCTTGTTGTTGTTTAATTCTGAGAGCCTGCTCTTTATTTTACTTATGATGTAACATTCTGAATTCATCTTGGGAGTTATGTTCTTTGCGATTGTTGGATCTATAAAACAATGTTGTTCTACTTTAGCTTATGATCGTACTCTTTCTTGAGATTGATAATTGGATGATTACTATTAATGTGTGCCGTGTGTTAAGTCATTGTGTATTTGTATTTGGATTTCCAGCGTTGTTTCATATCTTCTCATTAATCAATGCTATTCTATTTCCTTGTGCTGTTCGATTTATTCTTAGAGTAAGGATTGATATTAATTTGGCTTTGCTATTGTTCATTTCCATTAATTAGAGTTTGCTTTCCAGATTCTTTTAATTACAGTTTGCTGCCCATTTACTTTGTTGTTCTATTTTGCTATCTGTCGTTCCATTTACTCGCATTTGTTGTTTTGGTGTGAGAGACGATCTAAGGCTGTAGTAAGCTTCGGCATTCACTATCTAGCTCCCAGACCCGTGGTCTATGCTCTAATTTCCTTTCCATCAGTTTCCAAAGGGATGGGCTATTGTTGTCGAACCCTTGACTGATACATTGCTTATTTTTCCGAATGAATGATTTAGGCTTCAAGGTATTTTGTTGTTGATTTCTGAATGAATGAATGATTGTCTTGTTCCGGTTTGATTTCAATTGCATCAATATCCAGAGGAATGAGTTATTTCTACTGTATCCTCGATTAATGGTTGTTTGAGTGAATGGTTTAGTTTAGAACATTTCAGTTTCTTGCTGTTCCAATTAGATTTTGTGTCCAGCTTTCATTTACTTTTGCAATGTAAATTGGGCTTTGGCTCACTAGTTATGCTGTTGGAGTATTAGCCCATCCACCATGTTCCATTCTTACTTTGTTCTATTCCCCCTAATAGAATGTCTCAAAAATGTATGAGTACAGTGCAACTCACCAGTAATTTGTCCTCGTTAGGTAATTGAGGCCTAGGGAAACTGCCTTAGTTTCTATGTCTATGTTTTATATACCAATTGGACCAAACCCATCCACCATAGTTCTAATGTGAATAGGAAATTGGTTCACTAATAAGGTTGTTAGAGTATTAACCCATCAACGAAATTCCCATTCTCGTTGTAGTCTATCCTATCTCAAAAAAAGTATGTTGTTGAATGCAAATGCTGGGTGATTTTTTCCATGTTATGTTGAAAAGATAACAGAGGCACGGGACAACCACCTTGGCTTATGAATTATTTTTTTCTAGCAGTATTCAAACCCCCAATACCACTGGTTAGAATTGGTCCCCAGCTAACAATGCTTGAGGAACCACTCAATTTTACATTTTGTATCCAAATTCTCAAGATTCATCTATGCATAATTTCATTTTTTGTGATTAAAACATAGTAATATTGAAAAAATTAAAACCCACACAAATGTTCAAAATGAAAAGAATATACATAAATTATTTGTTGCTTTAGGGCAGACATATCCTATGCTTTGATACGATATGAGATGGACTACATCAGTTTGTATTAAACTTCTCTTTCTATATGAAGATCTTTGCGTCCAATTTCATGATCTTTTCGTTAATCACATCGCTCTCTTGTTCATCTACCCCAACAAAAAAATAAATTAAAAAATGTATTCTATCGTGGCTATTGTTTGATTTTCTATTGTAGCTAGATTATCAGTAAACAATTTCTTAAATGCTTACCTTATCATAGGCCTCCTCCATAGATGGATAAGGGGCTAGATTCTTCTTCTTAAAATAGAGTGATTACTTCATCATCATTGCTTGAGTTGAAATCTCGAATGCATTATCAGTATCGATGGATCCCCTCCTGTAACTCTTCTTTATGGTGTTGGTAACATAATATTATTTGTGTTAGGTCTTCCCACCAATATTCCATGGAATATACCCTCTTAGCATTTAAATGGAGTGGGAAAATGATATTCAAATGAGTGAAATCATTTTAACATAAGGAAATTTTTTTTTATCATAATGTAAAAAAATTATTCGAATATAATAAATACTTATATTTTTTAAGTTATTCCAATATTATAATTGTTTTTTAAAAGAAAGGTGGAAACTATGTTGAGTTTGTAAGCCTTTTTGTCTTTTCATTGTATTTTTTTTATTCTTCATTGTATATGACGAATCTAGATTCATCTTAACTTTTGATCTACGAAGTGCCTAACGGAATCAAATATCTTTTCACTCTAAAAGATATTTTCACCTCAATATATTTGATTCCTCCCTCTCAATGCTTGGTATACATAGAGTTAAGATGGACCTAGATTGGTTTAATTATTAATTATAATTATTGATTTTATGTTTTTAAATTTTAGTATTGTTATTTTATTTTGACGAAATTAAAATTTTAAATATTAAATTATAACATCTCTACCATGACAGAGGAATTCAACCTTGGAGAAACCATATAGGCCCACAGAAATATTGTAGGTGGAGAAAGGGTTGTGGATTTTCAAACTAGAGAAGGGCATTGTTTTGACGAAGAGTGAACGTGGTCTAGACAATGTCAGGCTTTGATATCCCTGTCTAAACGCAAAATAAGATTAAATGGTCACCGTCACTTTTTTATCCACATGATATATATTTTTTAATTACGAAGGTGGCCACCATGATAAACCCTTTGAAGACACAAAAGCACTCATCAAATATTCTTTCCGGATGAGATGTCAGTTGCCTACTATTGGACCCACATGGAGGAGGTGGAGGAGTTGGTGGAATATGAACTGAAGGAGGGGAGTTTTCAACAAATTTTAGCTAGTCCCAAGGATTTTATACAATCACATTTTAAATTCATCTTAGAAGGTCACCATACTGTGATTTCCATGCCTACCAGGTGTTTAGAAAGAAAAGTTAAGAATTCAATAAGCGACCAGTTGGTGATATGGAGGGCCTAACCCTTACTCTAGCCATACACTATTTGGGTCCTCTAGTTTTAATCAATCTAGTGCCCAAGGAAATTTTCTAGGGGTCGTAGAACTCTTATTGGGGTCCTTTGGCTCTCAATTTAGTTTCCCTACCATCCTAGAGAACAAAGGAAGAGATAGAGTGTGTTATCACTTCCTTAGGGTTTTCATAATTTTTTGAATGCATTGGGGGTTCTTTTCCCTAAGAATCCCTCTGGTTTGTTTTACAGTCTTTCCTTATTCTCATGAATTTCCATTTCCCTCGCTCTCCTTGGGTGAACTATTGAAGGAGATCCTTTTCTTGGCAACAAAGGAAGGTTGAACTAACACAGGAATGGTGTTGGGGTTTTCGAGGAGAAACACTCTTGTGAATAAGAATGAATTTTTATTCAGAAGGAATTTGAGAAATAAAGGAAGAGGAAAATAAATTATAGTGTCAAGAAGAAGAACAAAGGCCTCATTTCTTTGTTGTTGGGAATCGACGTCGCCAATCAGAAGACTGACGAAATGTCCCAAAAATCTCTAGTGGGGTGAGTAAAGGGTTGAAAATTAATATCCTAAATACTTAAATGATGGGCAAACAAGGAAACCTTGCTTATTGTTATATATCATATAGAGGTTTCTTTGCTAGCCTGAGGTTGGATTTATTTGTGCTTAAAATATGCAGTTGACACCAAAAAGGTACATCAGATGGCCTTGAAAATTGATTAATATCCTATCCTTTTTAATTTATTGATGTCCCTATTTGATTCAAAGTAGGAGAGGCTAGATATGTCCCCCATATAGTTTCATATTCCACTTCTCCATCCTAACTATTGGGATGCCATAATTCTCAAACATAGAGGTAACTTAATGGGATCCTATCTAGACCATGAATTTGCATATTTGGAGATGGGGATTAAGACATACTCTCGTACTCTGGTTAATATGGACCTTAGGGAAGTGCTTCTAGAAGACATGGATTTAAGGATTGGCGTGGAGTGTATTCAAATACTTGAATATGAAGGAATGAATTTCAAGTGTAAGTAGTGCCATAGGTATGAGCACCTAGCTAAAAAATACGAGCTTCCCTTTTCTATGAAGGACCATATATCCAAAGGAAAGGACCTGATGCATGGACATATTGGGTCAAAAAAGGGTTATCGATTGGAGGTTTTGGGTGCTAAGAAAAATCATGTTTTGACATACATTCCAACTTTCCTTTCAATATCCTTGATGTTGGGCTCTCAATATTTTAAAATCATTTGTGATAATTAAATATCACCTTGCCATCTCCCCCATGAAGCCTTGCATCACGCCAAGCATATTGTGCACACTTGAACAATCGATATGTTGGATAGATCAATGTAAAATAAATACCACAACTTGGAAACTTGTTCTTCCATCATTAATCCTCAATCAAAACATTAGGGACATGAAAAAACCAATACGATTAATGAACTCCCCACCCATCTGTCGTCCATTATCTATTGTTTGAATTTGTTGTTGTCTTTGGAATTTTAGAAGGTTCCATGAATTTACAATTTGGATAAGTAATTGTTTGATCTCGATGTTGTTCATAATATTTTAGAATATTTTCAAAATCTACCATTGAAATGAGTTCAACAACTTTATATTGACCATGTAAGTTAACTTCTTCCACTAAATTTTAACTAGCTTAATTTTATGGAATTCATGATCTAAGGGTGGCAAGTAAACCTCTTTATCATTTGTAGAAAATATGTCATAATTTCCCTTAATTTGCCCCACATATTATCTGAGAAACAATAAAGGGAAGAAGTAGAGAGATTGATGTTATACTAATCTCTTTGTGCACATGGAGGGTGCTCTAGTCAAGATGGTCCCAAAATGTCTGTAGAGGTTTTTAGATCCTATCAATCCATTGTAGCCTCACACTCTCTTTAGTTTAGATATACCATTCCAAATCAATATGTTACATATATGGATGCATTGTGTGAATTTTCCCATAAATTAACTACTGACCATCAATCTGTGATTGGCCACATAATATTGATATGGTCAGTTTGTGGCCAATATTATAGGGCATGAGAGCCTGCAAAGGATTGGAAACCTAGATTCTCAAATAATTCTAATCCCCCATCATTATACAAGTGTAATTTTTGTTTGTAACCTCAATCCCCTTGTTCCATCAATCATTTTTTTGAAAGCCTAAATTTATGGAGGGTTGAAAAACAAATCTATTATGGGAAATTTTGTTTTGGATTTGAAAATGGTTAGACCAATTAATGTATTATCCAAAACCAACCTGTTTAAAACTGATTTAAAATTTCTCTAAAACTGATCAAGTTTTAATGGATACGAGAACTGCAATTCAATGGATCTAGCAGTCACCATGGGTAATCACAATGCTACTTCCCCATTGGCACAACTCTTAGATTTTTTAGATACCATCGACACAACTCTTATATTTTTCAGAAAATTGATTCGTTTTTTGTAAAAGAAGGGAAGAAAGTGGAGGCCCATATGGGAATTTGTATTTGGATTTTAGAAATAAATACAAGGAGAGTTCCAAATGAATCATTATCCTTTTCCGAAAACACTAACTATAGATGAAGAAACCTAAAATTTTGATAAACATTGAATCTAACCACCACGAATTGAATTACAATAGCTTGGCATTCTCACATTCATTTCTTTATATTCAATGCCAATAGTCATGCCTGCATATTTAGTTGTTGAAATAAAATACATGAATTGCAATAGGAATTTTCACAAACATGTCCTTATATTCAAATTAATTCAAGTATTCTTAGTCAATTCAAATCAGGGTGGTGAGATTCCATTGAAAAAAAATAAAGTGTATTAAATCAGATTACATAGAAGACTAATAAAATGTATTAAATCAATGTTGGACAAAAAAGGTTAACACAAGAAAATAATTTGGATGAGAAACCTAAACCCATTTAGTAAAAGAATGAAATTAGATTTATTGTTAAAATATAGAAAGATCATGTAAGAAGAAAAGTTGCAGCAAAAAATGAAAGTTAGGATGGTAGAAATTTAAACTACAATAGATTGAGTAGTAAAAATTCACTGGTAAGAGGGGTCCCTTTCCCCACTCTACTCTAAATTCATTATCAGTTGATCCCTTAGTAAAAGAAAATAAAAATCTGTAGAAATCACATCAAAATTCATAGAATGAATGTAGGAAATAACAACTAGAAAAATTGCATGAACATAGAAAAATATAAACCTATAAATCCAACTAACCTGTGATTCCAACTCCAAAATTGCAGACTTCAATTACGAATTTTTTGTTTACCACCTCTTCAAAAGACTACAAGTTCTCTCCAATTCTTTTCTATCCATGACAAAAGTATTAATTATGTAGAAAATTTCGCAAGCCCTAAAAATATTTAACCACATCACCATTTTCTCTCAAATCTCTCAAAATATGCCAAAACCCTCCTGCCAACGACAAACATTTGGTGCCAAAGAGACATATTTATGTACATAACATCTAGTTTTCATGGATAATTTAGAACCAGGGTAAACCTAGAGTGGACCTCTTCATCACAGTAAGAATAATTGTTTTTCATTTTGTGGGGTAAGAACAACAAGTTTTCGTGGGTAAGAATATTTGGTTTTTGTTCTTGGGGAATTCATACCTAGTTTCATTTTTTTCTTTCATAGCTTTTGTTATCACCAGGCTGGAACAAGCTGGGATGTGTCAACCTTCAACCTAAAATAATTATTTCAACGAAATTTTAACTAGAAGTTAGCCCTTCCATTCAAAGAGGGCTCTCTCAAGGAAAACAATGGAATTTTGACGATAAAATTCAAATTTGCAGATGGCTAAGTCTATTTAAACTTCATGTCATTTTATGTAGGTGGAAGAGTGTAATGACAACTCCCATTGGGCATGGAGTAAACTAAAGATATTAAATAACACACAAATTGTATTCATGGAAGTTGAGGAGAATTGGATCAAACATAAATTAACTTTCACTACAAGAAAAAAGGACATTGGTGAGGGGAAAAAATAGTCACCATAAGCTCATTGGTGAGGGTCAAAAGAGCCTTCGTCACCAAAAATTGAATGTCACCAAAGGTGGCGTCACTGAAAGTATAGGTGTTGTGGTGAAATTCAAGGTCTGTCACCAATAATGATTTATAGTGACAGATAGTGACCGTCACCATTTCATATGAGCAATGGTGACAGACAATAGCCTCCATCACCAAAAAACTGAACGTCACCAAAGGTAGCGTCGCCGAAGGTATGTGTTGTGGTGACATTCAAGGTCCGTCACGAATATTTATTATAATGACAGATAGTGACCGTCACCATTTCATATGAACAACAACGATTTTTTGCGATGGACCTTTCATGGTCGTCACTATTGGTGCATATATATGGTGATGTTCATTGACCGTCACCATAAATTCATTGGTGACATCAAGGCCCATCACGAATAATGACTATAATGACAAACAATGACCCTCACCATTTCATATCGACAACAAAGATTTATGGTGACAAACTTTTAATGGTCGTCACTATTGATGCGTATATATGGTGGTGTTCATTGACCATCACCATTTCATATTTTGGCGAGGGTCGAAAAATGTCACCATAAGCTCATTAGTGATGGTCAAAAGAGCATCCATCACCAAAAACTGATCGTCGTCATTCCCTATGAATATCAGGGCACGATGGAATTGAACCACCAACCTCCTACTTGTAAAGCAGGTGCTCTTCCATTGAGCTAGCACCCTTTAAATAATTAGACTTTAAACTAGCAATTTCCCCTAAAGGTGCAAAGATACACCAAAGGAATAGAAAATCTGAGAAGATCAAAAGTTGCTAGAAATAATATGTTCAATATACATAATAAAAAGACAATAAGAATAACTTTTGATATAATCTAACAAAGCATGTACTATGTAAGAGAATAACTTGAAAGCACAACTAGAAATTTGAATCACAACAGAACAATATAAAAGAACATGCAACATGAAAGGAACAACTCCACAGTTTGAGAAATATGAATAATCCATGGGTCTTTTATTATTTATTGATATAGATAACGGAATAGAAATCTAGATTTATGAAATTCAAGTATCACACAAGAATGTCTTGAACAAATATCAATATTTAAAACAATATTTTTTGCATTTGGATTTACCTTTCAGAACCTATTGAAAATTTTTCCATAGAAACATCCAATAAACATAACAACATAGACCTCAGGAGCACTAGAGAAGTATTCAAAGAAAATGATGAAAAACGTATCTAGAAAGAACTGAGAATCCTTTGAAGTAAACCATGCATTTATCACGTGACTAGTACACTTGCAAAAAAATATCAAAATAAATTATGACCTATTCCACCAAAAAACAGTGAAATTTTCCACAAAAATATAGTTTCAAATTAATCACTAGCATGACGCTAACTTCTCTGCAAAAATAGGGAAGTTTCAAGACAATGTATAATAGCTTGCATGGAAATCGTGTTGATAAAACCTTCTAAGGAATAAGACCACATCAGTCAACAAGAGTGCCATCATACTTAATACTATCAAAGAGTGGTCAATAGAAAAAGTGAATTGACGAACCTTCATAACTTGCATTGGTTCCTTATCCTTCATCCAACCCTAAAATTTTAGACCAAGGTTAAAAAATTAAGAAAAGTCACATGATCTTGTGAAATAAAATTTTTATCACTACCATTAATTATAATGCAACATTTTTTCACAAACAAAGCATCCTCGTCTAAAGTGAAGTAGTAAATGATGATTAAGACTAATTGTGGGCTTAGAATTTTTTTTCCATTTTTTTTTGAATTGTTAGAATTACCATACTTATTAGCAGAGGCATTCCCACCATGGATTTGGAAGTCCATAACAACCACTTATGTAACTGGGATTGTTGACTATTATCATTTTTACCTTCTCCTTCCTTTTGCTCAGCCACTGAAATATGTGTTGAGAACTCTTTGCTTAAGACATCCCTTATTAGAATGGGCAGACCATTAGTGATAGTAAAAATATTCTCGTAACATTTCCACTATCATTATAATTAATTTTGGGCTAAAATGTAGACTTATGAGCATCTTTTTCATGCCTTGTAAACAAATGAAGATGACAAGGGGAAGGAACAGATGCTCCATCTTTAGGGATCACTTCTGTAACTTTCTTTCAATTTTCAAGGCAAGCCAGAAAGCCTTGCCCCAATGAACTAAGTGCATGCAAATTCCATCTTGTGTTGAATATGAAACAAGAGACACTTGATAAAATTGAAACATTAATCCCCGACGATGAATTTTTAAATATACTAATGAACAATCAATACTACCAATTGTCAGAGAGATAGCCACTGCTAAGTAGCTCCTTCCTAAGAGGTTAGAAACATTTTCTAATAACTATTTTTTAGAAGCCATCGAAATCACCCAACAACACCACATTGCACACAACATGTTGAGTTGTGGGAGAAAAATCTTATATTAGAATGCACCCTTTTGCGAGAGTAATGGAATTTTGGAGAAACAAAAATGCCTATGATAAGCGATATACCTGTTGGAGGTATAGAAATGCTGCCAGCATATCAGGACGTTGGTCTAGACCCCATGAGATATCTAGGTAACAACCCCAAACACGAGTAGCTCTGAGGTTATGGCAGAAACATTAAGAAGGAATGTGAAGGAAAATGTCTTGCAATCAGACTAAAATCACAGGATAACTACGAAACAAGAGTGACAAATTTCTGGACATTTCCTTAGTCTAAAGAGGCTAGAAGCTCATGCAACACTAGAAGGTTATTTTAATGGGCAAAGAGAATACTATGTGCATCTTGCAAATGCAAATTGCTCTTGCACATGATGGGAAAAAGGGCTTGCAAAAAGATGCCCTGTGTGTAGCATCAACACACACAACATTCTCTTTTGCCCAATGCACTAACCTTCTAGTTGTGGCCAAATAGAACTTGGGTCACAATGGCAAGGCTTTCAATAGCATGCACTTACCAAATCTTCCACAATTTGCGCTATTGTACGAGAACTAGATCTTGGACGTATGCTAAGATGTGAGGTATTTCCACTGCAAGACATCAAGCAGCGTGTTTAGCATTTAGAGTTGAAAAACTTGAGAAACACCTTAACCAGGGAGAAACAGTCAGAAAGAAACGAACAAATAATAATAATAATAACTCTAGAAGATTATAAATAGGAAACCCTGCTATCACTACACTAGAGGTGCATGCCTTCACTTTTTTATTTTTAATTATAATTTGTACAAAATCCCTCCAATAATAGCCTGTCACATTTTTGAATTTAGCAATAGTTAAATCCTTTTTCATTTGGTCACGTATGAATCCCAATGGACAGCTTGTGTTATATATGCCATACATAACAATTAGGAAGCCAAAACAAGTAAATTCAATGTTTCAACTGTAACTTCTTATCAGGAAATGTTAGCTACAGTAACAACAAAGGTATGCCAATTTCATAAGCCATATGTATCTCCTATGGAAAGGGTGATTTTAATCCCCGTGTGAGCCAAAATCTCAATAAATAGCAACATAAAGAACAAATATGCAGTAGAATTGTTGTAGAAACTATTTTATAAATGGGAAAGGTAGTGAATTATGGAATAGCATATCATGTGTACTACCTATTTAGTTGCTTACCCTACAATATATAATATCATTTTTAGTTAGAAAGACACACCGAGTGAACCTTGGGATTGAATTCTTCTGACGAAGAAATGCTCAGACGAAGATCAGATCTAAGTGATTAAGTGCAGTGAGGGGCAGAGGCAGTTATTGGTCAGAGGATAGTCTCTAGGACTAAGAGTACATAACAGAGAGGCAGCAGAACCAACAGAAGAAGAAGCGGAGCCACTAGGAGGTGTGATACATCCCCCAAAAGGGGTGACGCGGGCCCACAATGGGACTGTGTAGTGTTTTCATGAGACAATCCGAGTTTTTGCTGGAGATCACGGTTTTTGAGCTGGGAGGGATGAAACTTGATTTTCCAAGAGGCAGATTGATTCAGAGAAGATACGGGTCAGCGGGGACTTGAAGTGTGAGGTAACACTCACTATATTTTTGTCTGTTGTGATTTCTATGTACTGGATAGCCAGCAAGGCATCCGAATATTGTATTCAGAAACTGCTGCTTAATAATACAAATCCTTAGAATTTTCTATACCAGTTTTCCCCCATTGAGTTTTTCCTAGGACTTAGTCCAAAATAAAGGTGTCCTATGTGTGATTTATTTCTTGCTCAGTTTCCCTGTTTCATAATCATATTTAATTAAGTGTAGGCTAGTTCAGTAGTTTACTTCAATAATTCATGATGCAATCTGAATTAATTTTTTAAATTTAATTTACATAATAGGAGAAGTAAGCTCATATAGTTGCAGTAGGATTCCTAAGATTGTCATATCTAGGAATTTTCACATCCTGGGCCACTGGTAGGCCACAGGCCTATTTTCCCCTGATTAGATAAGTGGATGACGTGCCAAAGGGCTATCTTCTAGCCTACGCTGGCAACAAAGTTGAACCATAATAATTGAAGGAAATATGCAGTTGTTAAGGAGGTCTGGGTATGAAGAAAAGAGGGTTGTATTCAACTGATAGAAAACCCTTACTCATGATCATTATTTCATATTGATTGTTTCAAATTGTTAATTCATTCTTATTTTACTATCTCTCTTTCTCTGTTGGACATTTTATTTTATTAATAAGAATAATTGATGAAGTTTTTTCCCCATCTTGGGGTTTTTCCCTGGCTTGTGCCACATACTTGTGTTCTCTTATCTTGGCTTGTCTTTTGAATCAATCATTCATGTTCTTTCTTAAGTTTCTATCAATGGCAAATGATTCAGTGCTAATAAAATTATAATGGGCTTATATGGAATTTTAAGTTACTGTGTTAAGAAATAACATGTTAATCTAAATTAACATGGTATAAGATCTAGGAGAGGACAAGCCCAAGCAAGAGTGGAAAAAGAAAGAAATCGTTGGAAGAAATTTGTTGACTAGACTTTATGGATTGTGGAATGTTGCACAAGAAGGGGATATCAAAATATTCAGACTGGAAACAGGGAGAAAACCCTTTAATTTTAATAGCCCTAATCAGAGACTCAATTTCAGTACAATGTGTAAAGGATCAGTTCCGCATTAGTTGAGCTCTTTATTGGTGATGTGGATAGAAACTGCGATCTGAGGATTCAGATGACGATCAGGTCTCTTTGTTTCAAGTTTGGTTGACTCACGCTAATCTCTATTCACTCCCAGTAAATATACAAGCATCGCTCAACTTCAACATTCTGCCACAAGTATCTCGTTCCCTATTTACTGGTATCTCTCTTATGGCAAGAAAAAAAGAATTTTTTTTTCTGTAAATAAGATCAAATGGCCTTCTTTTGTCTTTTTGTTTTGGCTCTACCTCTTGTATTTTGTAATTTTGGTCCAGCAAAAAGAGGCCCACATATCTACAGCCAAAAAAGGAATGTTTAATGTGATTCAGTTGTTTTTTGTGGGGTTTCGTTGGTGTCACTTGCACTACTTTCTTTCCCAGCTCATTAACCTTGCATGAAGGCCACTCCTACGGAATTTTCTTTGACTATTCCTGTGGCATTGAAAAAGATTTTTTTTTGGCTTAGATTGAGTTTTGGGGCTTCTAGGATTCATTCTGTTTTGTTACAGGGTCATTTTCCTTGAAAGAGATCGGTGGTTTGAAAGTTTTCAAATTCTAGCCTTGGTTTCAAGAGAATCTGGTCAATCGTTGGAATGAGGTGGACTTATGTTCAACTATAAATCTCCAGTTTGAAGATTGTATACAATGTATCTTTGGTGACCTCATGATAATTCTTGGATCTGCGAAGCTCTGATCTGTGGCCATATGGAATTGGATCTGCAGCTCTTTGTTGTTCGATATACATCCTAGGTTAATCTGTATTAATTCAGTGGCAATCATACAAATTGTAATAGTCCAAAGTCATCTTGGCCTGTGACAGTGACATGGTTGGGTGAATAATGTGATCAAACTCATAAGGAGGCTGGTTATAACATATGTCTTTTTAAAGGCACAAATCTTGCAAATAAATCACTGAGGCTAGTATTTTTCAAGTCTCAGTCCTTAAAGCTCGCTTCTGGAGTTTCTAGAGTCATTTGAAATTTGTGGAAGGTTCTATATATATACTTTGTCACAATCTCATTGAAGTGGACCATTCAAGCTTCATTCCAATTTCTGACTATTTCAAGGACTGACAAAATTCTTGTGTTTTAGGAATTTGATTACAGTGCATTGTAATCTCTCACCAATAAAGGAGTACCTTCAATGCTAATAAATTTGAATATCATGTGCATTGACAGAATTTCCTTGATAGCAAAGTATGAAAATATCACTATGTATCATGAAATTTTATCTCCTTGACACTGATGACTACAGTGTAAATATGATCCTGACTTAGAGGAACACAGTATGACCCTTTTGGTCAGTACGTGTATGGTGATCTCTATGTATTGGCAATATCTCTAAGCATTGTCTTGGGACTGTAGGAGTACCAAGCTCAAAATGACAATAAATCTAGGTTGTGGTCCACATGGCACAAGCTTGTGAGTGACAATGATATGCTTGCAAAGATATTATTTGGGTACACTGCTCATTTTATCTAGAATTACAGTGAGATGGTTGTCCGATAGTTGGTCATATTACAGTAGGAATATCATCCATATAGGAAATCTAGTTTTTGACTGAAAATGAGAGCAAGGCATAAGGAAAATCATTGCCACAAGGTAAAACTATGATTGACAACTTCTTATTGGAATGTATATTATTTGGAGTTAAATACAAACTATGATTATTTGTGGTAATGATATGGATGTTGGAGAATATACATTCAAGAAATTTTGTCACTGTAACACATCTACAATGTAGCTGTAGATCCTTTTTCACCTTGGTTTCTATTTTCTGCAATGGCTTGTAGTGGTAGCATGATGCGTGCATTAGATATTTGCTTCCAATGTTCTAGTGAACTTGGTATTTTCAAGAGGGTCATAACCTGTTAGGAAAGAAATCATTTTTTCATAAGAGGCATTCCTAGAAAAATTTGGTCAAGAGGCCAATCTGCAAGACCAAATTATAATATATATTGTGACTTCTCCAAAGCTTGAAACTTATTCACTGGTTGATACTTCACTAGTCATTCAATAATGCAGCAGTCTTCAGAAACCAAAAAACAGTGGTGACTTGCAGGTCATTTTTTCACTATGCTAGTACAAGCTTAGTCTATTCAGAGGCCTACCATATTCAACAAAAGAGATTTGCAGAGAAGCTTGCCATGTGCACTATTGGAATTCTAGGGAAAATGAAATAGTTAGTTTATATATCTTCAACAATTTTGAATTAGGAAATAAGCCCTTAAAATGTTGACCTTTTGGGAAACTATACAATGATGAGTTCTTTCTATGTCCAAGATTATAATGATGCATTTTAGATGAATCTCTTAGCTTTCACTGTCTTCAGATTTTTGAATATTGATCTTATTAGAAATTGTAAGTTAAAGGTAATTTTTTTTGCAAAATCAAGAATCCCTATGGCATCATAGGTATGGGAACCTCAACTTGACCTATCTCTCTCAGTTTCCATGAGAGAAACTAGTAGATGGACTTCCGAACATTCTGTGGAAGATCCACAGAGTTTGCACAGCTTGTCAGGCATGGAAGCTATATTGAATACCATTTTATGAAGGACAAGATTGGAGAGCATAGAGGGTCTTTCAGTTGGTAATTTCAGACATATGTGGACCAATGAACATGAAATCAACCACTGGTGCTAGGTACTTCCTTCCATTTTTTTAGTATTTCAGTAGAAAAATGTGGGCATATTTTCTATAATTAAAATATGATGTGTTTAATAAATTTCAAAAGTCCAAAGCATTAATAGAGAAACAGTTAGGTTGTCATATTGCCTCTCTTAGATATGATACTAGTGGGGAATTCTACTTAAAATATTTCAATAAATTTTGTGCTAAACATGGGATCCAAAGACAATATATTACACCTTACACTTCACAACAAAATTTATTTGTTGAGAGGAAAAACTGTACTATCACAAATATGGCTAGGTGTAAGTTGCTGAGGAAGTCTATTCCAAATAGGTTTTGAGCTGAGGTAATGTTCAAAATAGTATACAGGCTGGTGAAATGAAATATGACACTTTGGTCTGAAGTTGGAGGACCAATTCCTGTAGTTGCAATGCCAGCATATGCACCTATGAAGCAAAAATATCCATTTTTTTTTATTGTTCCCCAGACATTCTTCAGTGTAGGGCAAGGGTAAGAAATTCCTTCATTCCATGTAGATATATATAGGCCACCTACTGGATTGTTGTCATCTACAACTGAAACATTTTCAGATACAATGCAGTCACTTGGTTTTTTGTACACTGGGCACCTATCTGGATGTAGCTCTGCCTATTTTCCTATTGTGTTTGCATCTTTCTTGGAATCTTTAAGTTCTCACCCATTCACTCTAAGTACTTCTCAGATTTTGACCTCTGGTGCAATTCTTCCGCCCCATATCTGAAATCCTTAATGGGATTGACAAAAATTCCAACTCCAAATAATGATAGAATCTAGTCCAGGCTAAACTTAGATTTGAATTCTGGCCCAGAGAATTTTGAGGCAGAGGGTAAAGAAGAAAGAGCAGGATCAAAACATGCAGTAGTTTTGGAAGGTCCTTTTATAATAGATGGGCAAACTAGAGTCATCCAACAATGATCAACATCAATAGACTCTTTTAAATAAGGTGGGATTTAAATAGATTTGAAAACGAAAAAGAGATATAAAGATAGCCAGGTTCTGTAGGTGTTGGTAACTTCTTCTTCATGGGTATGTCTCACCCAAAGGGTGTTGCTTATTGGGCACATTAAGTTGTACTTGAATCCCAATGTGATGTTGGTAGAGTTTTTTAATCCCAAATGGCTTAAGTTGTAGATAAAGGTGTACTGGATTGAATTTGAGATCGATACAAGGCCAGAATTGCTCATGCAGATTGAAATTCCCATATCACTAATTTCCCTCTTTTCGGGTGATCCTGTTGCACTTTTTACATGTATTCTTATTGTAGAAGTATGAATGGCACAAGCCAAGTGTTTGAAAAAATTCCCAAGCAAAATGTTACCGCATGGAATGTTATTATTAGAGGTTGTGCTAGGGATGGAAACTGACAGGAAGCCCTCAAGCTATATTACCAAACACAACAGGAAGGACTTAGTGGAGACACACCTTTCCAATTGTCCTCAAGGCGCGCGCTAAGATTGTGGCCCTAGAGCAGGGCAGGGAAATCCATAGTTACATGGAACACCATGACTACAGGATATTTCTAAATTAGAAATTGTGAAAAGGCAGGAAAGGTACTTGACGAAATGTAGCTAGGAAGGTCAAAACCCAATGTGATAAAGTGGAGCATGATGAAATCCAAGTATGAGTTGAATGGTCACAACAGTGGTGTAGTGATATCTTTTCTAAAATGTAGCTCGCTGGAGCGAAGTCCAATTCAGTCACTATTTGTCAGTGCTCTTGCTTCTTGTGCAAAATTAGCAGTGCTACAACAAAAAAAATGGATGATACATATGAAGTGTTTGTCAATATGCCAAAGAGGGATCTGATTTCATGGAATGCAGTAATTACTTGTTATGCATTGAATGGATATTTTGATGAGGTGTTGGGGCTCTTTTATCAACTTCAAAATGACAGGAATGAACCCAGATGTAATTAAATGGAGTGTAGATATTGTGAAGTATACTCAATTTTTTCATAGTGTTGAATCCATGGAAATATGAAGTTGAATGCATGTTGCAGAGGTGAAGCCTAACTCTATTACCATAGCAATTATTTTTCCTTCATGTGCTGATTAGTAGCTCTGTAGTGTGGGTATCGAATGCATGATCATGAGGAAGATGCCCTGACACTCTTTTATGAAATACAAAAAGCAGGCATTAAAGTAGGCCATATCACCTTCATTGCTATTTTATTTGCCTACGGCCATGCAGGACCAGTAGATGAAAGCTAGCATCATTTCAATTGAGTTAGTAGAAATTTTCAAGTGAAGCCTAGAGTGGAGCATCATGCATGCATGGTTGAACTCCTTGGCCACTCGAGACGCTTTAATGGAGCATATGTGACATTGTCAAACATCTATGCTACTTCTATGGGATGATGTAGCCAACGTGAGAAAGCTAATGATAGATAAGAGAATTGAAAAAAAAGGAACTAACATCTCATTTTCATGGACAATTCCAGTTGCTGCTAACTTAGGATGTTTTGAAATATATCATAGAGACTCTTTGACAGTCTTCTCGGGTTTCAATGATAATACACCCTCTTCATTTGAATTTTTCCTCTCCAAAACCATGGAGAGGAGAGACATGGAGGAGTTACAACCATGCATACTTCCTTAACAACCCTCAAGGTGGCTGGAAATAGATAATCATGACAAGCTCCAAGCATTGGACAAGTCTTGGTTGAAGCCTTATGTTGTAAAAGACAAATCCATCAGGCAAGTCTTGGGCCAAATTTGGGACTCCGTTGAGGAGTTTTGGCGCATTTCGAAATTAACTCAAGTTTTTCTACAGTGCTTAGTTATAGAAAATCAGTGGAGCAAAAAAAAAAGACATTTTCAGGGAAACAGACTTGCCTATCAGAGGCCAAAAGTTGGGTCACTGGTCTAAAAAAAATAATTTCTTTGTCAAGCAAATTGGATGGAGCAGCCAGCAAGGGAACATGACAAGTTTCTGCTTCAGACTTGCATATTTTTGCGGGCTTGTTTGTCTGTATTCAAGGTGGTTTTGTGGTTATAGAAACCTATAGGAGTGCATGGTTTGGTCCTGTAACACATTTTGGGTGGAACTATAATTTTTTTAGGCGGGATTATTTCTTATTCAATTGAGGACTATGCCATGACAAGACTCATCTGAGAAGGCAATGAATTCCATGGATGTTATAGGGATTTGAATAGAGTTTGGGAAGGTCTAGTAGACTATGGAAGTGAAAATATGCTTTTTTATTGATACTTCAATAAAAATGGAGACCTCGTGCACCTCTAGAAAGTAGTTATACACTGCCTCACATCTATTGTAGCTATTGAAAAACTCTCATATATGCTTGAACATGGGAGGAACATGATCACAAATTACAATATTATTTTCATTCCATTTATTCTCTTCCTCTACGAATTTCATGGCAATTGAAATCATCACTTTCTTCTGTTATTTGAGCATTATATGGAAGGCTTCATGTAGTTGTTTCAAAAGGTGCCATAATTTATTTTCAAGAGACGGCTATTCAGCAAACCTTGATTTATGATTCCTATTGGATCCTGTTACAACTAATACTTGAATATAATTCCAGAAATTCTCCTCCTTCGAGATTATAAATCATCATATCTTTTCCCAGGACAAGAGCAGGTAATTGATTTCATAAGAAAGGTATTTGAGATGCTAGTTGGAGCATCTAGAAAGCTTCAAGTATTAGAAAGGTTCTTCCATAATTGAAACAAGGTGTACATGGATGCTTGATATACTAGAAGACTTCTTGAACTTCTTATATTTTGTATATTTTCGAATGGATGGGAGCACTTCAACATTAGAAAAGCAACATTGAATAAAGAACTTCAGTATCCGAGATAAAGAAATATTTAATTTTCTTATTTCAACTGAGGCAGTGGGGTGGGAGGGGTTGGAATCAATTTTCCAAGTGCAGATACAATTTATTATATATGATCTATATTTCAATAATTTCTTTCTTTTATGATCTCAATCATGATCTCACAGTATAGGCCAAGACAAACCAGTGATTGCATATCAGTTGATAATAAAGTGTATTGTTGAGGAGAAAATATTGCATCGGTGTACAAAGATGGATTTGGAGAATCTGGTGATGAATATTTGTAAAAATGAAAGTTTAAAGAGTTATCTAGATCACAAAGAAACTATATATCATGCTGTTCAAAATGAATTTAATGCTATTTGTTTGGTTTTCTCTCCTTTTGTTGTCCTATAAATTTGTTACTGTTATCTTTATTATCTAGCATGCATATGCCCAGACAATGACCTCTTGCCATAACTACAAAAAGAAAATCTCTAGTACCTATATCCAATTACTGTAGTTGCTGGAAAAAAGAAATTCAAAATAATTTAATACGACAAGAACTTATTTTACACATACTGATCCTTTGTGAGTTTCAGAACACCTTAATTTCCCAACTAGGAACTTTAATTTTCACTCTAACAACCCCACAATGCATCATTTTTATGGAAACTTACACTACATATCAGGATTGGATACAAACATGACACAATTCCTCATTTCCAATATGGTGCCAACAAAATTTTGGCCATCTCAATGGTTCAACATTTTTTGTAATACAAGACC
Source organism: Pinus albicaulis (assembly GCA_034641835.2). NCBI lineage: Eukaryota > Viridiplantae > Streptophyta > Pinopsida > Pinales > Pinaceae > Pinus > Pinus albicaulis. Next base: position 365,619,824 of record CM076574.1, on the reverse strand, counting down.
CAACCAAGTTTCATTAGTTTACTCTGTTAACCAAACCAGGTTTCATGAGTCTAAAAAGTACATATGATATTCTAATAGCTCACTGCATGTGTTTTTACTACCTATTTCCTCTACTCAAGGAATTAGGTATAGCAAATATAAATCTGATAATAGATCAAAAAATAGGTGGCAAGCCCTCTTAAAAGTGAGGAGTATTTGGGAATAAACACTCATTTACAATAGACAAGCTCCAGGAGTCCATTTCAAAAAATGGGAAATAATGCTCTGACAGGTGCATTGGCTAGAATGTTTGTAAGTATTTCTACATCATTTATTTATACTCCTAGTGAGTGTGTTAAACAACATATGAAAATTGATTTATAGTATTGCAACAACTGGTATGTCTATTGGAAGTGGAGTATCCATTGCCAGAAATGGATCTCCAACAGCAAGAAAGTAACATCAAGACAACATACACCACTTGAGTAGATTAGAATGGACCAGAAATGAATAAAATTCAATGCCATGTTCCAGAAATTGTTCAGTGGTGAGAAATAGAATAGGAAGGAATTATTTTATTTAATTGGCATCATCATGTTGTGCTAGATGAAGACTTCCATTACATGATCAACTAGGCAAGAGTTGGCACAAGTATCAATTTTTATCAAACTACATGTATCATTTTGTTAATTTTGGGCAACTAGGTCCAAACTCCATGTTGCATTGCTCATATGATAATGATGATATTTTTTTTGGATTCCTCTTTCGGAGAGGTGCAAGATTGATCTAAAGATCATCTTGTATGGATGAGAAGAACTTATATTTTGATTTTATTTTCCACACATGTGAAAATTGTCAAGGTCGGCTAGAATTGTAATGAAGGCTTGCAAGCCCAATAGATGTGTCACACACCCTCATTGATGGATATAAATTGGAGAGAGATGATGTCCATTTCATCATCAACTCATCACACATTTCCTCTTGTGATCTGATTGGTTCATTCATCCTTTGGAGGCCTCTCTCTCTCACATGTGCAGATTTGAAGTGGAAGGAGTGCAGACTATTTTTAGGGCTTTTTGCTGGTGCGTTGACCGTGGGTGAAAGCTTGGAATTTGGCCTCCATTCTTGTGTAGAAAATCCAATATCTTGAGGTAGCATTAGAGGGCACAAATATCGAGGAGAAGGGTGACTTTTGACCACAACCCTAGACCACAGCATTGACTTTCTGCATTGACTTTTTTTGTTGACCAGTGTTGACCTTTTTGGAACTGTCTTTGAGGGGTGTGTGTGTGACACTTGGAGGATTGGCTGATCTAATGTTGGAGAAGACTTTGATGACTAGTGCATCATGTTGACTGTTGTAACGAACATTATTCTCTATCTTTGTTGGGCAAGAAGAATTGTAAATTCTGATTTATATTATTGGCTTGTCTTCTGTTGATCTATTATTATGTTCTATCATCATTTTACTTTTATGTTTATGTGATTGCTAAATTAAATCGGGCCTATAAGAAAGATTGAAGTAAAACTACATTAAGCATAGAACATACCATGGTTATCTAAATTTAACATAGTATCAGAGTTGAGGTGAAGACAAATCGCAAGCTAGTGTGAAAAGCAATCACTGAAGAAGAAGTCTTGTCAAGGACCAATTGCCTCCTCAACCTACAAGGGTTTCAAATCTAATGATAAGTTGACTGACAAGTATGATTATCATGCATGGAAGATGTCCTTGGATTTGGCATTAGAATATCAAGATGTCATGGATTATGTGCCGGGGAAGATTCATGAGCCTCCATCAAATGCACCGGCTACCACAAAGATGGAGTATAGAAAAGGGGAAATCAAAGCAAAGATGATTATCCGAGATTCTATTCATAAGCACTTGGCTGCCTATATCTCTGAGTTAAGCACATCTAAAGAGATGTAAGATAAGTTGGTAAGCATGTTTAGGGCTAGAAATGCTAATCAAGTTCTTTTCTTCAAGAACCAATTGAAGAATATCAAGAAGGGCAAAGAAGAATCCATTCAATCCTATTTTATGAGGCTCACTGAAATAAAGAATAATCTCTTAGCTATTGGAGAAGAAATAGATTATCGAGAGATGGTTCTCATTGTGCTTGGAGGTCTCCCCCATGATTGGTATGTATTCAATACTCCTATTCTTAATAACTATGTGATTTTGATGAAATGTTGACGAGATGCACTCAAGAGTAGACAAGAATGATGGAGAGAGATCATCCCTCTAATGGGAATGAAGGTGACCCTACTACCTTTGACACTCATGCAAAAAAGAGGAACAATGGTGGTCTCAAAAATCAAAACCATGGAAGAGCAGGGCCCAAAGGAAGGAAAGGAAGATGTTACACTTGTAAAAAGTTTGGTCACTATGTAAGAGAGTGCCCCAATATAAGGGACTCTCCTAGGGATGATGACAACAACCACTTCAGGGGGAATGGAAATCAAAGGAACAACAGGTTCAAAGGAAAGAGGAAGGCTCCCTCTGATCGAGGTGGAAATGGGCAACCTTTCAAGAGGTCAAGAAATTCCAGGTACGATGAGTCTAATGTTGTTGATAATAAGAAAAATGAATATATTCTTGTATCTGCCCTCTATGCTACATATCCTCCCGACACCCTGGATGTCTGGTTGATTGATAGTGGTGCTTCAAGGCACCTCTCTGGTTATAAGAATCCCTCTCTAATTTTATTGAGAAGTATACTAATTTATAAATTATCCTTGGAGATAATGCCACATATCTTGTGAAAGGGATAGAGATTTTGACCCTTCATCTATCTCAAGGTCAAGTCCTTCGCTTACAAGATGTGTTGTACGTACCTGATTTGAAGAAGAACCTTGTGTCTATTTCGGCAATGGAAGAAAAAGGATTCAAGGTGGCATCCGTTGATGGAAAGGTACACATCTGGAAGAAGAACTTCAAAGAAACTCTTACTATTGGTTTTAGAGTTGATACACTCTACTAGGTTGGAGGAAATCCATTCGGGGATATGTCAAGTGATACAACTCTTCAAACCGAGTTATGGCACCGTAGGTTTGCAAACCTTCATTACAAAGCCCTTCCTGAAGCAAGGAAGGTGGTGACAGGGATGCCTGAGTTTAAAGATGATCATGAAGGTATATGTCAGGGTTGTGCCGAAGGGAAGCATAGAAGGGGACCATTCCCCTCAAGTGTCACAAAGACATATGATATATTGCAATTGATACATTCTGATTTATCTGGTATGCTGCCCGTAACATCCTTGGGAGGATGTTCCTATTACATGAATTTTATAGATGACTTCTCTTGCAAAACCTGGATATATTTCCTAAAGAAGAAGGACGAAGCATTCAAATGGTTTTGTACCTTAAAGGCCTTGGTGGAAAATCAAACCAGGAAGAAAATCAAAATTTTGAGGACCAACAATGGGACTGAATATGAGTAGAATGAATTCAATGAATTTTACAGGGAAGCTACCATTACGAGGGAGACCACAAATATGTATACTCTTGAGAAAAATGGTTTTGTTGAAAGGAAGAATAGAACCATTATGGAAGTTTCCCGTGCCATTGTGTATGTTTAAAATAGATGCCCGCATTCCACATTGGACTCCAAGAATCCTGAAGAAGTATTCTCTGGTAAGAAGCATGATGCCTCCCACTTTAGGGTTTTTGGAAGTCCTGTTTATTTTCATGTGCCGAAAGAAAAGAGAAGCAAGTTGGATGCTTCTGGAAAGAAGGGAATTTTTGTGGGCTACAGTGAAACTTCGAAGGCATATAGAATCTATGTGCCTGGTCAAAGAAAAGTGGAGATATGCCACGATGTCACCTTCGATTAGGATGTTTCCCTCAAAAAGTTAGGATTCTTCCTAGCTCAAAGGAAGAAAAAGAAGAAGAAGAAGCAGGGAAGCAGGAAGAGCCGAAGGATGAACCTATGCCTGATGTTGAAGGACCAATGGATCCTATTGATCCACCTCCTTCAAATAAGAGGAGACCTTCATGGCTCAGGGAAAATCTCAAAGATACCAAGAGACATATTTCCCCAAGGGGGACATTCCATGAAAGCAAGAAGCTGAATAGGTACCAAGGGTACCTAGCAGTCATGAGTACAATTGTACAATCTAAGCTTAGATCATTTGAAGAAGTCATAAAGCATCAAGTTTGGAAGGATGCTATGCACGAAGAATATGAGTCCATTATGAAGAATTATTTCTGGGAAGTGGTCTCGAGACCGGAGGACAAATATGTTGTCACCTCAAAACGACTCTTCAAGATCAAGCATGGAGCCGATGGAAGTGCTGAAAAGTACAAGGCAAGATTTGTTGCCCGAGGCTTCTCTCAAAAAGAAGGCATAGATTATGATGATTTAACTGCACCTAGGGAGTCGGGTCAACCTAATAACCACCTCTTTTGGGTCAAGATGTAAGGGGGTGTGTTACAATATCTTGGCTATCATTAATTGCTGCGCAGTGTATCCAAGCTCTAGTTTTCTCTAGTTTGTTTGGTCAAGGGAAGATCAGGCGGAAGAAGTACTCCTTGAGGTTACAAACCCTAACCAACATAGCAAGGTACTTACTCATTAAGAATAATTTGGTCTGTGAATCTTCTAGGGTTTGTTTGAGGACAACAAAGGTGCAATTGAGGTTCATTCCAGGTACAGTGAGAAAAAAACAAAGGACTGAAATTAGTCTAAGATTGTTTTGAAGAAAACAACCTAGGAGGGATGTGGATAACCACATTAGGGAAACCACATCCTATAACAAAGAACTGCTCAATTTTGACAGTCATTCTATGACTATATATTGTACAGAGAGTTGATCAGGCTACCCATCTGGGCTGCAGGTACCCACAGGAAAGGCAGTCAGGCTCCTATTCTCTAAACCTGTGGATTATCTTCAGAGTTCAGTACAGTCAAAATCCTATGCATAAAGCTATAATAACACAGTAGATATTAGATTAATATAGTTCACCTAGTTTTTATTGACATATCATAATTGCAGTTGGTTTTGGTTTCCTAAATTGCTGATATTGCAAATAAATTTGTACTGGTGAACATATTATATGGTTTCATTGAGTAGTCAACCCTATTATTGCACTTTTGATAAGAATCGTATTGTTTTTGTCAATATTTATATTATTCATGCATATATACTGTTTATGAGTGTGTAACACTAATTTACTGAAAAAACCTAGACATAATAGAAACCCTAAGCGAAACTTTACCCTAGAGAATTAGAGTTTGTACTAGATGTGGGTCATCAGCAAGGCAAAAGGATTGCAAGTACTTAATGTCTACTTCTTAGAGCATTATTTCATTGTAAATTTTACCTAATTTACTTAATTGCTTAGATATGACGAGTTACTTGATGGATTTAAAGGAATGTCTATATATATATATATAACACCCTTCCAGGCAGCTATGTTGGCAATATTCCTACACTAAACAACCGTGTGCATGAATAAAGGTTCTTCATAGAAACTATAGGTCAATTGGACTTTTAATTGGTAGTGTGGAAAGTGGAAATTTCCAATATGCAAGTATCATTTTCAAATTGCAGAACTTCCAAGACACAGTGAGTATGTGGTGCCTAATAGCAGGAATTTATGTTTTAGCCCTCAACTTCGATGGCTCAAAATTCAAAATTTGTGGAGCTATATAATTGCAGGTTCAACTTGGCCAGCAAGAGTAAGACACTAATTTCAAATGCATGCCCCCTATCTTATTCATTGGCCCAAGATGGAATACACAATCATTCCACCCTGATAAATCTGCCCTAAAATGTCAAGGTCATTTGAGGATTGGGGGCATTTGGGTTTGCAGCTGAGTCAAAGGAACAATATGCCATCTTGGTGGCAAGCAGGACATCATGATAAGGAATTGGTGAAGGGTGTATTGGCACATGGTTTTTGGACTTGGGAGGCTATCTTCGAAGATAATAAACTAAAATTCAGAGTTCCTGATTCTTTTTCAGAGGCTGGTAATCACCCTGTTAGAGTCGGTATAGTCTTACCTCCGTCAGAGATCATTTCTCTTATTGCATTTCATTTTTAGGTGTCTCATTCAGTTCATTCAGTTGCATTCCGTTAGGGGCATGCCATCATCTGACGGAAGGGCCTTTTCACTCATACCCCTCATTCCCTATCCTGCTAGATCAGGTCTGTCCATCAAATCAATTTTAAAGTCATTTATAGTCCTGTTTTTGCCTCTTGGTCAGCAAAGAGTCATTTTAGGGTTTTTCAGTCATTAGGTGTAGGGTTCAGTCTTCAAAATGTTTAATAATGCCATCAGGCCAGAGGGAGGATCAAAATAAGTTTTCATCACAACATTTCATCATTATAATGATTGATCGTGACTTTTCTTCAAAAAAAAATTGTCATTTTGTCTTTTGTAATAAATTCCATGTACATTTTAAAAGTCTTTCAGTTGTAAAGATGTCCAGGCGCAACCCTGGTCATCATTTTCCAAAATCCAATGCCAGCTATCCCTGCAAAAAATCAACAAAGGTTTCATCATTCAAGTCATAAATCAGTGGAAACAAGAAAAATAGAGTTTGTATTAAAAGTGAAAAAGTGTCAATTCCAAAACATTACAAAAATGGGTTTGTAAGAAACAAATATCAAATTCTTCACTATATGAGATATTTTACACATTTATCAATCCATTTGCATTCAAGAAGCATCAGAGAAGTCGAGCTTAGTTGTGAGAAAAATGAAATTCTGAGTTTGAAGGCCAATTGTGTGTTGGAGTGCTGCGCGACGCATCAAGAGGAAGGCGCGGCGCACATATACCGCACGGCGCATTGGGCCAAGTTTCACTGTGTAATTTTCAATTGTCGCGGCGCATCTAGGAGGCGCGGCGCACAGAGCCGACCGGCCAATTTTATATCACTGCTTCCCAAATTTTCAAAATAACTTCAATACTTTTGCTGCAAGTAAGTTATGCACCCTTGCCACTGCTATTTACTCATGTTTGATGTTGTTTGGGGGCAAGGATATAAGATTTTGACTAGTGAAATTATGAAACCTCTCATGTGGTCGAAAACTACTCCTAGGGTTTGAATCTGAGTATTAAAAGTTGAGTTTGGTGCCAAACGCTCCCACTCCATTTTTCACTTGTATTTCCCATAACTGTCATATTATCATAAGGCCCCTCTCCTATTTCCCTATATCCCATCCCTAAACCCTACCATTTCTTACCACTTTCTCTCCTTCATATCACTTATAAATTCCTAATTCCAGAAACAGTCAAGTGACTGTCTTCACATCCTTAATTTCACTTGACTCAAATACATTTTATTCACTTATATAACTTGTTCTCATTTGTCCCTATCTCTAAAACTAAATTTCCCCATCACCAGCCCTCTCCCATATCCTTTGCAAATATTCCTAGATTCCTAAATCCTCTTACAGTCAAGTGACTATTAACACGTTTCAAATATCACTTGACAAACTCCACAGTCCACTTTCCCACTGTCCTTTTTTTCACACAGTCCCTCATTCCCTTTGGCATATTTGGCATTGAAAACAAACACCAATTTATAATTTTCAACAAACCAAGCATACACTTGACACCTAGCTTGCAGCATCATGACAGAGACAGTGATTCCGCCACTGAACTGCATGCATTAAGGAGGGCACTGAAGCGTCGAAAAATACATGATAGGCTCCAAATCTTGGCCAAAGCTTCTTTGGTTGAGAATGATACTTGATGATGGACCTTCAGTCCAAATTTCAAGGAATTTGGAGAAAATTTTGTCAATTTTGAATTTTTGGTCACAAAACAGATTTTCCTGCCCGACGCGTAGCGCCACCTTGTGCGCGCTTACGTTTGAGAGACCTTCTGTAGGAAAACTTGACATTTTTGGATTTGTTATGAAAATTTATGCATGCTCAAGAATGACATAATGATTTCATCAAGTTCTCGGTGGCCTAAAGGGTCGAAAACACCTTGAAAATGGCCTTTCTGCCACTTTTTGAACACACAGGAACCAGTCTTGGGAGATTGAACTTTTGGAGGGGAAAATGGACACCAAATCCTGAAATTCTACTTGTTTTGGAAAGTAGACAGGTAGGGATTTCCAACAAGCTATCATGAGCTCAATTTTGACTTCGTGAAGTGCCTCACAAATAGCTCCAAAGTTGTGCTACGTATAGAGATTTTGGGCGCGACACATAGAGGATTTTAGCCTATTTTTGACTCCACAGCTCAGAAATTCACCTAGTTTGGACCAGTTTCACTTTTTCATGTAACTCTTGATCTACCTTGATGTAATTTCATGACCATGATGTAATTTTGGCACATTTTTACTTGTTCTAGAAGATTCTTTCACCAAAAGGTGAAATGTGAGTGAATGGATCAGTTTCCTAGCATATAGAGGCAAGTTGTTTTCATTGCCTATTTTTCAGTTCCTAGTTTAGATATGGTTGAAAGAGCTCCTAGAATGATGATCTCGACCCCTAGAGGCATGGGAATGGGTTAGGATTGTCTATATTATGTATTTTCTTAGACATTTTCAGGGTTGGATACTTGGGAATTGTTTGGTACTTCATTGTACATACACTTCTACATTTTTGGCAAAGGAAAGACCAGGGTTTGCAGCACTTGTTGGGATCCTTGTGGCTCTGTGTTTTGATGATGTTTCTCTCTATGTATCTGTAAGTTCAATTATGTTTATGTGTACCATTTTCATTCTCCTTTCTTCTTAAACTGAACAAACAAGTTATAAAGGTAGAATTCATTGGTTTGCTTTGCTCTGCCTTCAGTTTTGTTTAGTTTTTCATGTTTTCATCTGTTTGGAGAGGATCCATGAGTTCTCTTGCCCTCTTCAGCTCCTCAGTGGTCTCAACCATTCATCCTTTCAATTTAAAACATTAAAAACATTGCCGACCCTACCCCAATAAGAATTCTGCGAAAAATGGGCCTAATCCCCAGACCCAAAATTGCCTTTCCCTTGTTTCCGACAAAACACCCCAAAATCATTTCAAACTCATTGATTTATATACCTAGCCTAAAATTAGCTTTCATTTCAATCATCTCAAGCCCTATTGATTAATTTTTGCTAAGATTGACCCGGAGAGAGCCCTCTCCTATTGTGGTAGGGCTAGCTACCAGACTGAGCGTGGTTTGCTGTTACCCTGAACTCTGCCTTCTTCAGCCTAAGGTAGATTTAGGCAATAACATAGTGGCGACCATACTGGGGAAGAATATGGTTTGCTTGTTGGTGTTTCTTGTTTTATAAGCTACAGACGGAGGCTAAAGTTATGCCAGGTAGCCTTCGAAACGCTTTTGCTTTGCATTAGCAAAAGTAGATAAATGTTGCTTTAGTCAATCTCCGGTCTAGCTTGTGAACGTGACACTTGACTTGTAGATTTTCTTGCCCCAGTACATGTATCAAGTTAGATCTAATGGTTGATGGTGGACAACGATAAAACATAAGAAGGCTGAAATCATTCACCTGGTGACTCCAACTAAATGTAGAGACTCCACTGGAGGACTAACTCTTTCTCTACGAAAATGGAAGGATCTTACACAAAGTTTAGGTATCCAAAGTGGAATGGCATTCAGGATCTAGTCTGATTTCCTGTAAATTACTTCTTTGCTGTTCTTGAAGCTGTCCTGAAAGTTTTTCAGAATTTTTTGTATGATAAAGGTGATCAAAATCTTCACTCGACCTATTCAAAAAGTGTAAATATTGAGTTTCCCTTTGATCCTGGCCTCCTTACTTTTCCCACATCTTATGTTGACTCTCTTCAGAGTGATGAGCCTGAAAAAAAAACTGATCCTGTAGCTCTTGTATATACTCCTACACCTTATATAGTCCTAGATAGGTATAAACCTCTTGTTTTACCTTCTGTTCTTCATGCTTTCCCTAAAAATTATGACCTATATCTACCAAGATTTGACGGTGAATGTAACAATGTCAACGTTGAGCAACATGTGCAGAATTTTGAGACTTTTCTAGACCTTTTTGAAGTTGATGAAGAGGTTGTCAGTATTAGGCTTTTTTCTCTTTCAAGCCAAAGTCAAGAGTTGGTTCAAAGCCCTGCCTGATGCGAGCATCTCAGATTTCTAGCAGTTCGTCGAAGTTTTCCTCGACAGGTGGGTGGTCAAACAGAACATTTTCTTGATTATAGAAGAGTATAACCAGCTGAAAAGACTGCCAGGGGATACAGTACAACAATTTTCTGCCAGATTTAACCAAGTTTATTATTCGATGCCAGTTGATATAAGACCTTCTCCTAGATCTGCTCTCTTGCACTACCCAGGTGCCTTTGATTCGGAAATGGAATTTTAGTTGAGAGAAAAGAATATTGCAAAAATTCTAGAGATACAGAATAGTGCAGTAAATGTAAAGGCTCATTTGCTGATCCGGAGGGCAAGGTTGAAGGAAGAAGAGATGAAAAACATAGATCCGGAGAAATCGACATCTTTAGAGGTAAATCTTGACATGTTGGTAAGTGCAGTAGAAGAGATGATGCAAAAGAACACCACAAGGAATGAGTATAATGTTCAAGCGCATGAATTTCTGATTGAAGAAGAACAAGTGGCTGATCCAAAACATTTGGTTTCTTATCCCAGTTGTCATAGTGATGGTTTTATAGATAATTTTGGAGAAGAGAGAGCTGTTGATACGACATGTATACTTGATGATGTGTTGTATACTGATGATTTTCCTCAGTTTCATCAGTATGATGATGATTATGTTCTCCAAATAGAAGCCAATCTTACAGACAAATCAACAACTAGTTTGTGGAAGGAGGAAGTTCACTTTCAGCAGCTCGAGTACAGTGATCAACCGATACATATCAGCTATGACAATGATGAGGAAAGTGTAGAAAAATTTGAAGTAAGTGAAGGATCTTTGCCTTTTTGTTTTGATTCGTTTCAGTTCATCAGAGATAACTTCCATGCAATCAGAAATCAACTGCCAACAAGCCTTGATCTGGACCATGTTGAGGGCAATGAAAACCTTGTTCAAGACTTCTCGTATTCAGATTTGTAGTCCCCGAAAGCCATTGATCATCAAGTTGCAGATGAAGCCATGGAAGCCAGCATATATGATCAAATGATACAAGGTGCTTCCGTACCATTTTGTTTTGAATCATTTCAGTTGTTGAAGGGTAAATTGCATAGAAAATCTTCAAATGAGCAGCATGTAGGAAATCAACAATCTCTCAGTTTTAATGTTGAGGATGAGACAGATAACAAAATTCTTGAGCAAGTTGTTAATGAGAAATCTTCCCCTGGAACGACTGATGAAATCATTTTGGATACAAAACCCTCCCTAGCATCAGATTTGCAGCCACCAAACGAAATTGACGGTAAGATTACAGATGAAAGCGTGGAAGTTGAAATACATGATTTAATGATGCAAGAGGATTCTGTACCCTTTTGTTTCGAAGCATTTCAGTTTATAAAGCAGAATCTTCGTAATATCTCTAAAGAAAAAAATGAACAGCTAGTATGATGTCATACAGTTTCAAGGGATACATTTCAATAGTCTTCTCAAGTTTTTGATGATCCTATTTCTTGTGTGTTGGATGATGTTTGCTGTAAAAATTCTTCTTCATTGGCTAACCGTGTGACAGAAAATAATGTTGATAATAATCTTATTCAAAAGTCACCTTCATTGTCTTGTTTAACAGATTTTTCATTACAAAGCTCATATCAAGGTTTGCAGTCATATGAGGAGATTGATAAAGGAGACTTTTGTTTTGTTTGGAATCAGCAACAGAGTTTGGTTATGCACAAAATTCAGGATCCTTTTGATAGCCTGTTGTAGTCACCAAAGAAAGACAGCACAGATGTGAGAAAAATCTTAATATACGGCTATGAAGATTACTTGGAGAAGAACAGTAATGTGTTAATGGAAATCAATAGCTATGTTTATGAAGATCCTTTCGCAGTATTATTGAAGTCATCCAGTCAATTCATGCTTTGCAAGTTTATCAGCAGTCAACTTGATTCCGAGTTTCCATGGGAGTTGCCTTTTGATGCTTCTCTTTTCTTGCGTATCAGAAAGCATTTGGGAAGAAATAAAATAGTAGCCAGGATGCTTACATGGTTGCATTGGCTGTTCCATTTCACTTGATCGGGTGGTGAAAAGAAAAATTAGAGTAGGTTTGCTAAATAAGCTCAATTATGAGCATCTTTCCAGTTTGTTAGTTATGTTTAGTCATGTTTGGTTTTATTATGGTTTTTAGTTTTAGCCTTGAGTCAGATTCAGTCTGCATAATGCCAGTTTGTGTTTTTTGACTCCATTACCCAATGGACGAAGGCACTGTCTGCTCGCCCAAAGATTTTTTGTTCTTGGCACCTCCAAGGAGCTACCATCCCCATTGGAGCCAACGTTAGAGTTGGTATAGTCTTACCTCTGTCAGAGATCATTTCTCTTTTTTCATTTCATTTTTAGGTGTCTCATTCAGTTCATTCAGTTGCATTCCGTTAGGGGCATGCCATCATCTGATGGAAGGGCCTTGTCACTCATACCCGTCATGCCCTATCCTGCTAGCTTAGGTCTGTCCATCAAATCAATTTTAAAGTCATTTATAGTCCTGTTTTGGCCTCTTGGTCAGCAAAGAGTCATTTTAGGGTTTTTCAGTCATTAGGTATAGGGTTCAGTCTTCAAAATGTTTAATAATTCCAGCAGGCCAGAGGGAGGATCAAAATAAGTTTTCATCGCAAAATTTCATCGTTATAATGATTGATCGTGACTTTTCTTCAAAACCCTGTTTTGAAGAAAAATCATCATTTTGTCTTTTGTAATAAATGCCATGTATATTTTCAAAGTCTTTCAGTTGTAAAGATGTTCAGGCGCAGCCCTGGTCATCCTTTTCCAAAATCCAATGCCAGCTATCCCTGCAAAAAATCAACAAAGGTTTCATCATTCAAGTCAGAAATCAGTGGAAACAAGAAAAAAAGAGTTTGTATTAAAAGTGAAAAAGTGCCAATTCCAAAACATTAAAAAAATGGGTTTGTAAGAAACAAAAATAAAATTCTTCACTATATGAGATATTTTACACATTTATCAATCCATTTGCATTCAAGAAGCATCAGAGAAGTCGAGCTCAGTTGTGAGAAAAACAAAATTGTGAGTTTGAAGGCCAACTGTGTGTTGGAGTGCTGCGCGACGGATCGAGAGGAAGGCGCGGCGCACATAGACCGCGTGGCACATTGGGCCAAGTTTCACCGTGTAATTTTCAACTATCGCAGCACATCCAGGAGGCACGTCGCACGTGGTTTGTGCATGGCGCACAAAGCCGATAGGCCAATTTTATATCACTGCTTCCCAAATTTTCAAAATAACTTATAAAATTTTGCTCCAAGTAAGTTATGCACCCTTGCCACTGCTATTTACTCGTGTTTGATGTTTTTTGGGGGAAAGGATATAAGAGTTTGACTAGTGAAATTATGAAACCTCTCATGTGGTCGAAAACTGCTCCAAGGGTTTGAATCTGAGTACTAAATGTTGAGTTTGGTGCCAAACGCTCCCACTCCATTTTTCACTTGTATTTTCCATCACTGTCATATTATCATAAGGCCCCTCTCCTATTTCCCTATATCCCATCCCTAAACCCTACCATTTCTTACCACTTTCTCTCCTTCATATCACTTATAAATTTCCAATTCCCAAAACAGTCAAGTGATTGTCTTCACATCCTTAATTTCACTTGACTCAAATATATTTTCTTCACTTATATAAATTGTTATCATTTGTCCCTATCTCTAAAACTACATTTCCCCATCACCAGCCCTCTCCCACATCCTTTGCAAATATTCCTAGATTCCTAAATCCCCTTACAATCAAGTGACTATTAACACGTTTCAAATCTCACTTGACAAACTCCACAGTCCACTTTTCCCACTGTCCCTTTTTTCTCATAGTCCCTCATTCCCTTTGGCATATTTGGCATTGAAAAAAAAAACCAATTTATCATTTTCAACGAACCAAACATACACTTGACACCTAGCTTGCAGCATCATGACAGAGACAGTGATTCTGCCACTGAACTGCATGCACTAAGGAGGGCACTGAAGTGTCGAAAAATACATGATAGGCTACAAATCTTGGCTGAAGCTTCTTTGGCTGAGCATGATACTTGATGATGGACCTTCAGTCCAAATTTCAAGGAATTTGGCGAAAATTTTGTCAATTTTGAATTTTTGGTCACAAAACAGATTTTCCTGCCCAACGCGTAGTGCCACCTTGTGCGTGCTTACGTTTGAGAGATCTTCTGGAGGAAAACTTGAAATTTTTGGATTTTTTATGAAAATTAATGCATGTTTAGGAATGGCCTAAGGATTTCATCAAGTTTTGGGTGGCCTAAAGGGTTGAAAACACCTTGAAAATGGCCTTTTTGCCACTTTTTTCACACACAGGAACCAGTCTTAGGAGATTGAACTTTTGGAGGGGGAAATGGACACCAAATCCAAAAATTCCACTTGTTTTGGAAATTCAACAGGCTGAGCTTTCCAACGAGCTATCATGAGCTCAATTTGGACTTCGGGAAGTACCTCAAAAATAGCTCCACATTTGTGCTACGCATAGAGATTTTGGGCGCGAGGCATAGAGGATTTTGGCCTATTTTTCACTCCACAGCTCAGAAATTCACCTAGTTTGGACCAGTTTCACTTTTTCATGTAACTCTTGATCTACCTTGATGTAATTTCATGACCATGATGTAATTTTGGCACATTTTTACTTGTTCTAGAAGATTCATTCACCAAAAGATGAAATGTGAGTGAATGGATCAGTTTCCTAGCATATAGAGGCAAGTTGTTTTCATTACCTATTTTTTCGTTCCTAGTTTAGATATGGTTGAAAAAGCTCCTAGAATGATGATCTCGACCCCTAGAGGCATGGGAATGGGTTAGGCTTGTCTATATTATGTATTTTCTCAGACGTTTTTAGGGTTGGATACTTGGGAATTGTTTGGCACTTCATTGTACATACACTTCTGCATTTTTGGCAAAGGAAAGACCAGGTTTTGCAGCACTTGTTGGGATCCTTGTGGCTTTGTGTTTTGATGATTTTTCTCTCTATGTATCTATAAGTTCACTAATGTTTGTGTGTACCATTTTCATTCTCCTTTCTTCTTAAACTGAACAAACAAGTTATAAAGGTAGAATTCATTGGTTTGCTTTGCTCCGCCTTCAGTTTTGTTTAGTTTTTCATGTTTTCATCTGTTTGGAGAGGATCCATGAGTTCTCTTGCCCTCTTCAACTCCTCAGTGGTCTAAACCATCCATCCTTTTAATTTAAAACATTAAAACCATTGCCAACCTTTCCCCAATAAGAATTCTACGAAAACTGGGCCTAATCCCCAGACCGAAAATTGCCTTTCCCTTGTTTCCGACAAAAGCCCCCCAAAATCATTTCAAACTCATTGATTTATATACCTAGCCTAAAATTAGCTTTCATTTCAGTCATCTCAAGCCCTATTGATTACTTTTCGCTGAGATTGACCTGGAGAGAGCCCTATCCTATTCTGGTAGGGCTAGCTACCAGACTGAGCGTGGTTTGATGTTACCCTGAACTCTGCTTTCTTCAACTTGAGGTAGATTTAGGAAATAACACACCCAGATCCTAAATATTACATGAAGCACCTCAGATTTAATGGAATTCATCTGTTTCATAACCTTCGTAAGCTCAAGGTTATCATAAGCGACATTTTTTTTATGACAAGGAGAACGAAATTTCCGCGGAGTCTAGACGTTCCGAGTGTTCTCATCCTAGCATTCCACGAACTCCAGATGGGAGGCCTATTCTTCCCCTTGCTCTAATAAAAGGTATTACCATTGTGGATCTTGGGACAATTGAATATAAACATGTTGGATTTCATACAGACCGGCACATATTCCCTATTGGCTATAAATCTATATTAAAGTATGCCAATATGGTGGAAAAGGATGAACAGACTACATATACCTATAGAATTCTTCACGGTGGAAGTGCAGGTCCTATTTTTCATGTAGTTCCAGATGACAGCCCTGAAAATTTCATTGAAAGAGATCATGCATCTGGTGCATTGGCTGTTGTTTGTGGAACTAGCAGAACACGACAAGATCACCATCAGCGGGACGGAGATGTTCGACCTCTCACATCCTACAGCTATTCAATTACTACGTGAGCTAATTGTAGCAGAGTACTGTTCTACCTTCTTCTCTGAATATCCTAATTTTGGATCTCACTCTTGAAGATAATCAATTAGTACCCCAGTTATTCCTTCCATTCAATATGGTTCCGAATTCAGAGAAACCTAAAAGCCAATGAGTAGATTTGGAGATCAGTCAGAGAAATCATTATCTCACTCATCCGAAGAAACAGACATCAGCGATTCATCTGATGAAGTGGATGGTTCTTATCAGGGTGTCACTTCAGATAAGATGGCTAAAGATCAAAGTTTCACTAGAAGAAACATGTTAGTTAATTTGGGTGTTGTTTCCTAATTTTGTTTTATGGTGAATTTTCCAGACAACTAGAGTGTTTGGAAGTGAGATTCTGTGGGGAATTTTTTGAATACCGGTGTGATAATTTAGGATCATTTCCTATGGCTACCAAAATCTTGGTGTGAATTTCATTTAAGCATTGGGGTATTAGACTAACTTATAAAACCGAACTAGATAACTAGTCATCACCCTGAAAATTCTCGTTGGGTGGTGGTGTTTATTGTTTATGGAGATTTCTACTAATGTTATAATTAATCTGTGCTCTGATGATTCATTCTAAACAGGTGTTAGAAATTGTGGGGAAAATTTCAAATGATTTCTATCACATTTGATCTAATAAATTTCCTATATTGTAATCAATATAATGTGTATCATTACGATCTATTAAAACTCCATTTAGTCTAGCTTCTAACTAGCTAGATTCAACATTCATGCTGAAGACTCTTGCCGATTGGAAAAACACTCGTCATACAAAAAATGGAATTCAAATAAAGGAATACCACATTTATCCTAAGTCCCAAAATGCCTCAAAACTAAGCAGCCTAGAACTACGACATTCAATAATGAAAAGGCTACTGAATCATCAAAAAAATCGAGCAATTGAAAAGAAAATCTATGAAACCATGAGAAAGCCCTGAAAATAACTTGCATAAAATTGAGGATAGCTAATCCTGACCTTTTTCTGAGCCAATTTCTGCAACGTTGGAATCTCTTCATGCAATCTAGCCTTTAGTGTGTTGAATTTCAACATTCAGGGTCGTGACCACTGCCCTGTTCTTCTAGTTTGCGACATCATCGACTTTCTGGTACCAAAAAAGCCAAAACATTTAGCAGTTTTTCTGAGGCATTTAAAGACCGAGCTAGGAGAAATGGAGGGTTTAATAACCTACTTAGCAGCGTTAGTGTCAGAATTGAAAATGGTATAAATCCACAAGAAGGTGTCGTTTTCGGAGATCTCATTCTCCCTCTGTTTGTCAATGTCGTACTTTTCATACTGACTTCCTGGCTGGAACCAAATCAGTCTTTATCACCGTAATGGATGAACCAACGAGAGATTAAAAATGAAAATGATAAGGTTTTTTTATTCTGTCTGTCTATTTAACCTTCCCCTCGTTGTGCCAGAATCATGCGAACAGCTGTGACTAAAGCATTAACATTAACATGTAATATCCTAGCGAATAGTTGCCTATAAATGATACGCAATGCCCACGAATAACTAGCTACGATTGGTTCTGAATGCATCAGTTTCTCACCTCATGGGTTCGATCAGCTCTCGGTTCTTCGACCAACCATTTTCAGTTCTTCTCAATGCCATCCTGCCAGTTCATTATTCTTGTAGATGGCGTCCACCCGTGTGAGAATGTCGATTATGCTCATCTGCACAATGATTAGATCAGAGAATGTCCATGATGCTCATCTTCACAATGAGATATCGAGCGCCTGAGAATGTTGATTATTCTCATCTGCACAATGATCAAAGAATGTCCATGATGCTCATCTGCACAATGAGATATGATGCGCTCGATCCCTAGTTTTCCGGATCTGTGTTTTCCCTCCGATTTCCTTCCGAGATTGATTACAAAATTTTGACTAAAATTTTGACTAAACAATCTTGATTGAGAGTTCGTAGAGTGATTATTAAGGTACAACAAATTGCAGGAAGAGATAGCAAGAGATAGCACATGGTTAGATGGTCATTATTCAAAATTAAAAAGATTGTGAGTAGGTTAACTTAGAAGTGAAATTGAACTCATTCAAATTTCAGTTTTTCTTGGAATTAGTAGTGGTGTGTAGGAATTTGGAATTGCAGGTTGAATAAAGTTGTGGTTGTACATGGGAATTTTTGGTTATGGACTCACAAATTTGGTGTAATGTGATCTTAATATAGTTTCTAGTGTTGTTAAAAATGAAGAGAAATACATGTGAATTCTTAAAAAGATGTAATGTTATCTTACTATGGTTTGTAATGTTCTTAGAAATGGAGAAATACAAGTGATGTCCTTAAAGAAATGCAATGTCATTTTACTATGGTTTTTAATGTTGTTAGAAATGAAGAAAAAATAATGGTGTGGACATTTAACATGTCATTATGCTATGATATGATTAGTAATGGTTTAATTCATCTTTTATCTATAATTTTTTTTCTTATTACTTTTTCACTATTGTGGCTTAACTATAGGCTTATTATTTTCTTTTGAGGTGTGAGTGGACTAGGTTATTCTAACCTGTGATGAATGAATAGATTGAATGTCTTAACTTATATTTCCTTATGTGAGGGTACTATCAAATACAACGTGTTTATTGTTCCCCTTGCATGGCATTCCATTCTCTCTATGTGGTGGTTAGGTTATTCATTTGTTCGAGATTTGTAAACTAAGCTTGGTGAACTCCAACTAAACACCACATATGTCTTCTTTAAAGTCCAACATAGAGACATCAAGCAACTGGACCTATAGTAAATAGGTCATTTCCTTTGTAGAGTGTGAAGTCCTTTACTTGTTGCTTTGCTTGTCCCTACACTCTTCGCTAGTTCTTATCCTCGATGCTAAGTGTAGGCCTTTTCCTTAATCTTCACTAAGCACAATGCTTCATCTTGTCATTGAGCACATTCACCAAGTAAAGCCAGTTTACTCACTATGTCAACATTTGGGAAAATTTCTTTTCTTTAATTCCATTTTCTCGATAATGCACCTTTCTTTTCTTAGTGATATTGTACTTAACTATAATTATATTATCATTCTACAATGAATTGTGCAATAGGATGAAAGATGTGATTGAGATACTCCTTTACATGCAATATATTGCACATTAATGTAGAGATGAAATAAGCATTGTTGGTCCATTTATTAAATAGGATGATGTGTTAGTGCTTTAATTTGTCTCCTACATTTTAAAGCCCCAATTTCAACAAAATTCATTGTCCATTGGTCTTTTCCCCATTAACAACAAAAAAAGAAGGAATGTCCAATTACCTTTGACAATGGACCCTAGAGTGGTATCAAATTATTTTGATGTTAAAATCCTTAATGACAAAGAAAAATGAATGAGTTCTTTGCCCCCATATTTGTGGTGAAATCCCCTAGGTTCAAGTAAATCATAGACAAAGGTGTGAGCCCCAAAAAAGTGTTGGAAGAGTAATAGAGTAAAGTGGTAAGTATAAGGCATGGGGAAAAGGTTATGTGTTTAGTGCCCTTACTCACCAAGTACCCAAAGTGTGTGCTTGGTGGGTGAGGAAGCATAGGTTATTGAATACAAATTATTAGGTTCCCAAGCAAGGGGATCAAGACAAGCACTAAGCAAAATATGATCATGAGAGGTAGAAATTAACTATCCCACTGAGCAAAAATTTCATTACTCATGGCTATTGCTTAACAATGAGTACATGGCTTGTGGTCGACAAATTGAAGAGAAATGCGAGATATAATGCAACATGAACAAGCAGGTTAGGTAGTCTAATTAAAATTTATGAGCTCCATCATTGTTGAACTTGCATGTTTGTCAAAGGAGAAGTGGTTAAGTATGCCATTGATTGAAGCTCCCATGATACTTTGTTTAGCTCAAAGAAGGCCACAAAAGAGGGTTAAAAGGCTAATGAAGGACCCTAAAAGTCATCATAATCAAAAAAAAAGAAAGGCCATTGATCCAGGTGGATATTGGTGGCCACCCACCTATTCCACTTGGCCCCCCACCATTGTCTCTTTCAGTTTTTCAGTTTCGGCATAACTTACTATTTTTAGCAGTTTTTCGGGTCCTGAACTTCCGGAGCCGTTTTGAGGCCCTAAACGACGTTTTTGGGTATGAAAGCGCCAGCGAATTTTCTGATAAAATTCGTCCCGACAGCTGTAGTCCTCGGATAGAGCTTTCTAATGATGTATCATATGCGTCAAACGGAGATAGTATGCCAAAGTTACGTCCCTGGGAAGTTGAAACACCAATTTACCCAAACGGGGCCCATAGTTTTGGCGCTTCATCTCCTGGGGTTAGGTTTTTGGGATGTTTAGGGTTCTCCATTGTTTCTCAATAATAAATAGGCCCTCGCGCCTCATTGTAAAGCAGTTCAGAGGTCTGTAGCCACCACATCTCTTCTCAGAGATTCGCTACCAGCACCCTAGCTATTTTATTTCCATTATGTATGTAAGCATCTTTCTGTTATTTGATATTAATGAAATGAAGTGTTATTTCCGCTGCATCTCTGTATTTATGGTTATGTGTTTATTCTGTTGCGTTCCTGCATAAATCCGGATCAGTGGTATCAGAGGGTCTGCTTTTTCTCGATCCTTCTTTGCATGTCCCCAACGAGGTCGGGGTATAAGGAGCTAGGGCTTGATCTGGTGGAACCTTTGCAAGATCAGCCTCGCAAACCTCGACAGACGCCCATGGGGGACGAAAAGAAAGATGAGGGAGCAGGAGATCCTATCAAAATATTGCTCGAGGAGGCCCTCGAAAAACAAAGGAACGCGATGATGGATAGTTTTGCTCGGATCCTTCAACGGCTGCCCACCGGCGGCGCATCTGCATCCAGTAGCCACTCTGGAGTTGCGACTCCCTTTAAGGTACAAGTAAATTTTGACATTCCCATATTTGAGGTTCAAATAGACGCAGATGCCGTAGATAGATGGTTGAATCTATTAGAAGGATATTTCTCTGTTCATGACTTTTCAGACCGGGAGAAGATTATTTTTGCACTCCTCAAAGCTACCCCCCATGTTAAGAATTGGTGGGAAACCTACTGTGAGAACAAGGACCAGACAGAACCCTCTCTGTTCTTGGCCGTACCAACTTGGAATTCTTTCCGAGACGCCGTCAAGGAACAGTACTATCCCGTGGGGAGCTATGAGGACAAGTACATACAATGGACCACGCTGCGACAACAAAGGGATCAAGATGTGCACGAGCTGACGAATCTGTTCCATACCATGCGCACAAAGTTGGGTATCAAAGATTCAGAGAAAAATTTGGTGCTAAAGTATCGCAGCTGTCTGCACAGATACATTCAGGAGGAAATGGAGTTCCTCGACATCTCCTCGCTTGGTACGGCATACCGGTATGCTGCCAAGATTGAGCAGAAATTCAAACAGAAGAAGCGAGACTTTGGATCTGCGAATCAAAAGCAAGGAAAAGGTGCTTCAAACCGCAAAACAAAGGACAGAGCATGGCGGCTAAAGACAACCCATCAAAGCCACAAGACAAGAACAACACCGTAAAGCCAAAGAAGGACACGGGAAAGTGGTGTGAGTTCCATAAGAGCTCCACTCACAACACAAGTGAGTGTCGGGCCAAGCAATCGCTAGTGGCCGAGATGAGGGCTTCTGAGTCAGATGCATGCTCTGACTCCGAATCAGAACCTGAAAAGGGGAATGAAAAAGGGAAACAGATTATTGATGCGGAGCCCAACACCATTGTTGCCACTACAAAGGTCCAGAAGGAGGAACCGGAAGATCCAGAGGAGGAGGAACGTCTCTTCCACTCCCAGATGTGGGTAAAGGGCTCCCCTGTGCAGTTCATTGTCGACAATGGGAGCCAAAAGAACCTCATTTCAGCAGACGCCGTGAAGCGGTTGGGCTTGCCGACCACAGCTCACCCACATCCATACACCATCGGGTGGCTTCACCGAGGACGAGATCTCCGCGTCAGCCAGCAGTGCCGCCTTCCCTATAGCATCAAGCCCTTCACGGATGAGGTATTATGTGACGTTGCTCCTATTGATGTTTATGATGTATTATTAGGACAACCATACTTGTGGAAGCGTCATGCTGTGTATGAGTCTCGACCTCGTGCTGTTATTATTACTTTGGGAAATAAGTTGTACAGGATACCAGAGGTACCACCTCCTATGACTATCTCTTTGGTTACTGCAAAACAATGTAGTAAGCTCATTTCCCAAACCAGGAAATTCGTTTTCCTGATGATCCGCCCCCAGGGCAAGAAGAAGACTGTGGCCACGACCTCCAGACAGGGCCCCTCTGCACGACGACAACAAATGGATAAGGTCGTGGAGGAGTACGGGGACATCTTCACCTCACCCACGGGGGTT
The DNA here is from genome assembly GCA_034641835.2 of Pinus albicaulis. Taxonomy (NCBI): domain Eukaryota; kingdom Viridiplantae; phylum Streptophyta; class Pinopsida; order Pinales; family Pinaceae; genus Pinus; species Pinus albicaulis. The sequence continues at coordinate 365,597,365 of CM076574.1, read as the reverse complement.
CCTCTGCACTGCCAGGTCAAGCACCCGATTGATCTGACCCCAGGTGCGCCACTACCCAATGGACCGATCTATCGACGCTCTGTTCTGGAAAATGATGAAATCAAGAGGCAGATTCAGGAGCTGTTGCAGAAAGGTCACATCAGACCAAGTTCATCGCCATGTGGGAGCCCGATCGTGTTGGTACAGAAGAAGGATGGGACGTGGAGACTCTGTATTGACTATCGGGCGTTGAACAAGATCACTGTCCGAAATAGGTACCCAATCCCACGGATTGATGACCTTCTGGACCAACTCCAAGGTGCAAAATATTTCAGTAAGGTCGACCTGAAGTTTGGGTATCACCAGGTACCAATTGAACCCTCTGATGTGTGGAAGACTGCCTTCAAAGCTAAGGAAGGCCTTTTTGAATGGCTGGTCATGCCTTTCGGGTTGACGAATGCTCCCGCAACCTTCATGAGGATGATGGACGGCATCTTGCGGCCATTCACCAACTCATTCGTAGTGGTGTACTTGGATGACATTCTGATCTTCAGCAAGACTTGGGAAGAGCACCTTCATCACATCCGACAAGTCCTCCAAACACTGCGGAAACACAAGTTGTGTGCCAATTTAGAGAAGTGCACGTTGGCATGACCCAGGTTCAATATCTGGGATACATTATTGATGAAAAGGGGGTGCATGTGGATCCAGCCAAGATCCAAGTCATTCGGGATTGGCCAGCCCCGACTACTATAACAGAGCTTCGCAGCTTTCTGGGTCTTGCTAATTTCTACCGTAGATTCGTGTTGGGATTCTCTCATGTCACTTGGCCCTTGAGTCAAGTCACCAAAGGAGGAGCGAGAGAAAAATTATTTTGGTCGGAACCTCAACAGAAGGCGTTCAAAGAATTGAAAAATCGCCTCTGTTCTGCCCCAGTGCTCACCTTACCAGACTTGCAGCAGCCATTTGAGATCGAGACAGATGCCTCCGACTATGCTATTGGGGCAGTTCTTACTCAACAGGGACATCCAGTGGCATATCACAGTGAGACATTGTCTGAGACAGTTCACAAGTATCCCACCTATGACAAAGAAATGTATTCCATTGTGCAAGCCTGTCGATAATGGAAGCATTACATTTTGGGGAAGGAAACAATCATCCACACAGACCACCGGCCCCTGCAGTTCATACAGACACAAGGGAAGTTGCAGAATGATCGCCATCAGAAGTGGTCCACATATCTGCAACAGTTTCATTTGAACATCAAGTACAAGAAGGGTAGCACCAATAATGTTGCAGACTGCCTCAGCCGACCACCGATCGTGGCGCTCACCACCGTGCTCAACTCTTGTGGGCACGAGACTTTTGATTGGCCGCTTCTCTATGAGAGTGACCCAGAATTCGGCCACACTTACAAGGCACTCTTGGGGGGCACACAAGTTCCAAATTTTCACCTCCAAGATGCACTTTTATGTCACATGGGACACCTTTGTGTTCCTTCAAGCGAGCGTGCCAAGATGATATGGGAAGCACACTACAGTCGAGTCGCTAGGCATTTCGGGGTCGAAAAAACAGTAGCAATCCTGCAGAAGTATTTCTATTGGCCGAACCTTCGAAAGGATGTCGAGAAGCACATCAGATCCTGCACTGCTTGTGCCATTGCCAAACCGACCATCAAGAAGCAAGGCCTATATACTCCTCTACCTACCCCTAGTCGACCTTAGGAATCCATCTCCATGGATTACATGTCGGGCCTGCCTTCTACTAAGCAGGGAAATGACTGTGTTTTTGTGGTCGTCGACAGATTCTCGAAGATGGCCATTATGGCGGCCTGCAAGAAGAATATCACAGCAGAAGCCACTGCTAAACTCTTCTTTGAACGAGTGTGGGTGCACTTTGGGATCCCACGGTCTATCATATCAGATCGGGATAGCAGGTTCCTCAGCACATTTTGGTCCAGCCTCTGGTCGATGTTGGATACCAAGCTCACCAAGTCCACAGCTTTCCATCCCCAAACGGATGGCCAGACAGAGGTCGTCAACAGAATGATTGTACACATTCTGCGCATGTACAATTCAAAGCATCCACGCACATGGGACGAGAGCCTCCCTTATGTACAACATAGTTATAACCGGGCTCTCCACGGTTCAATTGGCCATAGCCCCTTTCAGGTGGGCTTGGGATTCCAGCCACTATGTCCCATTGACGTAGCCATGCCGTTCTGGTTGCTCGAGGCCGGTCGGCTCATCTGATCACGAGTTGACAAAGCAAGTAGCTTCATCGAGCGCATTCTTCACATCCATAACGGGTTCATGATATGTTAGACAGAGCCAATGCAGAAGTACAAAACAACGCCATGATCTTGCGGGTGCCACACCACTTCCAGGTGGGCGACAAAGTATGGCTACATTTGCAGAAGGAGCGCCTCACTGGACCTCACCGCAAGCTTCGCCCGCTCCGATACGGGCCGTACACCATCACCAAGGCTGTAGGTAGCAATGCCTTCGAGCTTAGTATTCCACCATTCCTTGGTCTGCACCCAGTCTTCAATTTGGATCGCCTTCGTCCTTACTTTCCACCTCTACTGGACACCTCGGACATTGCAGAACAACTCACACCAACAGAGTTAAACCCAGACTGCATGGAACAGGCCACCACAGATTGTATCATGGACATGCAAATCAAGAACACTCGTCAACAGCAGATCCAACTGTATCGGGTTGTCAAAGCTGGCCAACTCCTGCACCAAGGAAAGTGGTTCACCCGGGACCAAGTTCAGCAGAAATTTCCTCATCTCATGGAGGAACTTAACGCAATGGGGACCATTGCTTCCTAAGGGGGGAGGAATGATCCAGGTGGATATCGGTGGCCACCCACCTATTCCACTTGGCCCCCCACCATTGTCTCTTTCGGTTTTTCAGTTTCGGCATAACTTACTATTTTTAGCAGTTTTTCGGGTCCTGAACTTCCGGAGCCGTTTTGAGGCCCTAAACGACGTTTTTTGGGTATGAAAGCGCCAGTGAATTTTTTGATAAAATTTGTCCCGACAGCTGTAGTCCTCGGATAGAGCTTTCTAATGATGTATCATATGCGTCAAACGGAGATAGTATGCCAAAGTTACGTCCCTGGGAAGTTGAAACACCAATTTACCCAAACAGGGCCCATAGTTTTGGCGCTTCATCTCCTAGGGTTAGGTTTTTGGGATGTTTAGGGTTCTCCATTGTCTCTCAATAATAAATAGGCCCTCGAGCCTCATTGTAAAGCAGAGTTCGAGGTGCGCCCAGCCACCACATCTCTCTTCTCGGAGATTCGCTATACTATTTGTGTGCTTTATTTCCATTATGTCTGTAAACATCTTTCTGTTATTTGATATTAATGAAATGAAGTGTTATTTCCGCTGCATCTCTGTATTTATGGTTATGTGTTTATTCTGTTGCGTTCCTGCATAAATCCGGATCAGCCATGGATTGAAGATCAAAGTAAGAGGAAATTCTAGTGAGCATTCAACAAGTAAATTCATAAAATGGATGAATCAATCATAGAGTGGGGGAAATGCGATATTTGAGCATATAGGAGAAAAATTAAAATATATCATTTGTTTAAATATATGAATGTTTGGAAAAGGGGCATATACTTGGTGGTCATGTTCTCAAAAAAAAGGGTTTTGAGGGCTCATTCCACTATATTGAGGAAAGGAACTCCACATCAACAAAGAAGGCATTCTTGGTTTCCCTAGCAAAGTGGAAGGGCCACAAAGGAAAGGAAATTAATGAGAAAAAGGAAACCAAGTAAAGGCCCACTTGCTTGATGAACCTATGTTGAATGAATAAGAAACAATGGGCATCATTCCGTAGGGAATCACGATTGTCGTTAAACCAAAACCCGCAGGTGTTAGTCAACAATCACATCGCTAGAGATAAGGATCCACGAGAGGTAGTTATTCCATGTTGTCAAACACACGGGGAGCATTGGTTTATCCAATGTCCAACAATATCCTCCCCAATGCGAGTCGGTTGTGTATCGAACTCGTGACCTACGCTTTGATACCACTTGCTGGGAAACATAGTTGTTGTTAAAACAAAACCCGCATATATTAGTCAGCGATCACATCACCAGAGATAAGGATCCATGAGAGGCAATTAGTCCATGTCGCGAAACACATGGGGAGCATTGGTTTATCCAATGTCCAACACATTTAAGCCCTAAGAAAAATGAAATACTAATCCCCTGGTAAGAGGGGATATCATGTCTCGAGCAAAAAAGGGACATGGGAACAAAGTGCATGTTATGGGTAAGGTGGTGTTAGACAAGTGTAGGATTGTGTGGATGTTTGATTCCCTTAAATCAGTGGTGCACATAGAAGCAAGTTGAGGCAATGTAGAGACTAAGGCAACCCCACCAGTTATATGTGGACCAACCAACCATTTCCATGTAGCACCAGGGCCCATGACTTGAAAGTGCATGTTGGCACCCTTTTCTCCATCTTAATTTAAATGGATCCAATCTCACTAGATATTGCTGATTATAATGCATGGGAAACCTTTTTAATAATCTTCCATGATTTTGTGTAACTATGTTTTGAATTTTTTTTCCAAGCTTAGATAGGACCACGAGCCTATCATGTTCAAGTTTGCAAGGGTGGTGGTGATGACCTGCACTGTGTTGGGACAAGAGATAAATAAGTGTGAAGAAATATCATCATATGACTTGCATAAAGGATAGTTGTTGGGGTGATTTGTAAACTATCATGGATATTTCTCGTGAAAAAAATGAGTTGCCATTCCAATCCAAGTAGATATTGTTGATTAGAATGCATGGGGAACCTTTTTAATAATCTTCCATGATGTTGTATAACTAAGTTTTGAAATTTTCTTCCAAGCTTAGATAGGACCACAAGCTTATCATGTTCAATTTTTCAAGGGTGGTGGTGATGACCTACATTGTGTTGGGACAAGATATAAATAAGTGTGAAGAAATATCATCATATGACTTGCATAAAGGATATATGTTGGGGTGATTCGTAAACTATCATGGACATTTCTCGTGAAAAAAATGTGTTGTTGTTCCATTCCCACCAGATATTTTTTTTATAATGCATGGGAAACCTTTATAATAATCTTCCATGATGTTGAGTAACTAGGTTTTGAAATTTTCTTCCAAGCTTAAATAGGACCACGAGCCTATCATGTTCAATTTTGAAAGGGTGGTGGTGATGATCTGCACTACATTGGGAGAAGAGATAAATAGGTGTGAAGAAATATCATCATATGGCTTGCATAGAGGATATATGTTAGGGTGATTCATAAACTATCATGGATATTTCTCATGAAAAAACTGCGTTGTTGTTCCAATCCCACCAGATATTTCTGATTATAATGCACGTGAAACATTTTATAATAATATTCCATGATGTTGGGTAACTAAGTTTTGGGGTGATTCATAAACTATCATGGATATCCCACTAGACAGTTCATCATAACAGACCAGATAAAACTATATTTAAAAATGAATGAATAAGATTTTGTGATAGGAAGTGTCAGTGAGTTTCGGGTGTGCTAAGGAGGGAGTGACGTCAAGCTATGCTAGGCAATGTTAAGGCATGATAAAAGCCAGGGAAACATGCCAAGATGTTCCAAGTGTCAGGGTGTGCCAATGCATGCCAGCCCGGAGTGTTTGGGAGTGCCAAGGAAAAACAAGGAAGCACTAGTCTCAAATGCATGGAAATGAATGAATAATAGTGTGTGACAGGGAGTATCAACGAGTTATAGGTGTGCTAAGGAGGGATTTTAAAGGTATGCTATGTAGTGCCAAGGAATTCTAGAGTACCAGGGTGACATGCTAGGATGTGCCAAGTGCTAGGGTGTGTCAATGCATGCTAGGGAGTGCCATGGAAACACAAGGGAGAACTTGGCCCCCTGTGGTCCCATTTGGTGTTAAATGCCTTTCATCAAGGATCATTTGGGAATCCAAGTTCCCAAAGGATTTTAGGGATTGATAACATCCTTCATAAGTCTTATTATTCTCCCTCGGCCCTTCAATCCCCCTCCTCTCTCCCTAGAAGATCAAGTCCCTTGCTTAAAAGGCAAGCATGTCCCACTCTTTATTCTATCTTAGGGAAATATTTTCTAGGGTGACTTCCCGCCTATTCATTAACCTATACTCTACAAGTGAATTCCTAAATTGTCGGGACTCCTCCCATCAGTGAAAGTATGTGAAGAGCAAGGAGCCTTAACTGTGGTGATAATGGGACAAGCCTCCACCATTTCCCTTGTCCTAGAAGTTTCCCTCTTAGGAACCCCTTTTAGGTCCCCTACTAGTTTGAGTTGTAACAAGTTGTTCACAACTCCATTTGTGAACAACTCTTTGGTATGCCCACGTTTTCCATACTATGGCTCCAATATGAGAAGTCTATAGCTATGGATGTTGCCCTTCTTCTCACTGAATTAATCCTCTACAATATAGTGAACTAGGGCTAGTTGGTTGGCCCACTTGACTGCTAATTTAGTCCTTCAAAGTCTGCACATCCTGAAGCCCTATACACCTACCTTTCTACCAATATTTTTGTCCTTCACAAGTACAAGAGTTAGGGCTCTTCTTGGACAGTCACTTAAAAACCCTCCAACTATACTTGGAATACCATCAATCTGCCCAACCACAGTCAATTATTTTTACTGATCTAGGGCTCAAATTATTATGTTCATCTAGGACTCTTCAAATCTTCCACCTAATGATGGTTTGAGTCCTCTCAAAATCATTATTCTTGTGTATCAACAATTTTATCTTTGTTGTCCAATCTATGAACAAATCTGAACTACTCCTCTTATCATACTTCTAACAATATGTAGATGACTGAACTAGGGTCACAATTCATCCACTAACAGTTCACTGACTAATTTTTTATAGGTTCCTTCAGATATCTATTTAAAACTCTATGGATAGTCCACCACAATCAACTCCTGTGCATGTCAATCCATTTTTCATATGGCACATATCTTCTGCTCAGGTTCCACCCTCCTTTGGATCTTCTATCTCCACACATACTGAATCTTCAAACCATCTTCTAGATCTACAGACTATATTTCAAAAATAAACCTCGCTCTAAGGGTCACAATTGCTCTTCTTCTACGCAAAATTTTCACAGTCTTAAGGGCATACCTTATGAACTAAACATGATAGGAAATTATCCTAACTAGGGCACTATACTTATGTACTTCTAATTTTTGTAGAACAAACCCTATCCACCCATAGAAAAAACCACGACTCTTGCCTCCATAAGAGACTCGACCTATCTCATATGGATCGATATATTCTGGGCATTTCTTTGACTGAATCTTGACATGAACTTCAGATCTCAATGTCGACCCTCAAACTAGGGTTACCTCAGTCAATATTACACCTGTGTCTACTTATGTTCTGACTCTAAATTATAGTGCAAGCCCTCCTCCATTTATGTTGGCCTTTATCAGAGACTTAGAGGTCTACTAACCACCACAAGACAATATCGTATCAACCCTCTCTTCTATTTCATGTAGAAAATCTAACCAACGAGATTCAATCTGATCTTGTAATGTACCAAAACAAGATACTGAATCCTTCTTACAATTTGCTTAAACAAAACATGATCGCACAATCACATATAAGTAAGAGAAAGAAATCATCAATCGAACAACACAAGATGTATCTAGGGAAATTAACTGCTCAAAACCCCTCTATCTCTATTGTGTATTAAGTCAAGGAATCATGAAACAATACAATTCTTAATCTCTCATGAGATTCTCCAGCACTCTGCTAATTGTCTCCTACTAATCTAGGCAAAATCAATCTAGTACTTAGCCAATTATCAACCTTCCTTTAGCCTGCCTTGCTCATGCAATTTATAGGGAATTAGCTCCCTATTAATTAGGAAATTCAACCTTCCTTGATTGCGCAATCCATCATGGCATCCCAATGACTTTATAATTTTACATGGGCAATTTTGTATAAATACAACTAATAGTTATTTTCCCTCTAACCCCTCTCTCAACTAGGTCTTCCTCGGAACTGACATGCATGCAACTATTAATAAAGAATTATCAATTATCTGATTGATCACTCATTGTGAATTAAATCTAATTTAATTCAGTGGACCTCTCACTAGATCATCACTTAGAACAAGTTAATTTGATTTTAACTCAATTACTTGAGTTAACTAATTCACACCTACACCCCACTAATGCATTAACTGCAATTGGACCCCCAAAATATTAGAATCCCTCTACATGCCTAATATTATACCTTCATGATCTGAAAATATGCAATTTCGCAATAAAATAATGAAATAAACATAAACACAAAGATGCAGTAGGAATAACACTTCTTTTCATTAATACCAAATACTGAAAAATTCTTACAGACAGAATGGAAAACAAACTAGCTGAGGCGATGGTAGCTTATCTCTGAGAAGAGATGTGGTGGCTACATGCCTATGAACTGTGTTACAATAAGGCTCAAGGGCCTTTTTATTATTGAAAAATAAGAGAAAACCCTAACCCGAGGAGATGTAACACCAATAGTTTATGGTCCCCATTGGGGTAGTTGGGCACCCAATTTCCTGGGGTCGTAACTTGGTCATATGATGTCTGTTTGACGCACATGATACCTCTTTAGAAAGATCTCTCTGAGGACTATAACTAATAATATGATTTCTATGAAATCACCAAACCTTTCATGCCTAAAAAACGTCGTTTGGGGTCTCAAAACTGCTCTGGAAGTTCAGTGCCCGAAAAAATGACAAAAATAGTAAACTATGCTACAATTAAGGAAACTGAAAAATTGAAGGAGACAATGGCAAGGGCCAAAGTTGAATAGGCAGGTGGCCACCAATATTCACCTTGATCACCTCAACTCCAATTTTTTAAGCTAACTCAGTCATCATGACTTAGTTAACTGACCCAAGTTTTTATGAGATGAAATTACAATTTATTTAAGGGAAAAAAAATTAGATGCCTCACATTCGTCACTCCTGGTACATAAAATTTCCTCACCATTGTAGGTGAATTTTTTGTTGTCCTTTATGGTTTCCAATTTCACTATTTCTTGTTGCAAATTTCAACACCCCCTCTCAACAAGAAAGGAATTCAATCTATCCTGATCTGGTACCTTTGGAATTCTGCATGCAACACTTATCTAGTGTTGTTTGCACTTGCAAATCCTGAAACTGAATAGCCTCCGAACAACAGAATCAATATAATGCATTGGTCATCAGAGTCTTCTGGTTGCTACTAGATATTGCACCTATCTACTGGACTCTTTGCACTGCTGCTGACATCTGCATCCATGCCCTTTGCATTGTTGCCAACTCTGATTTGTGCTCCAGTATCTGACATCTCTCACTCTAATTTATGTCTTCCTAAAATTTGACTGCATCAATCTAACTGATCCTTCCTGCTAATGTTGTACTATGGACTCCTCGTAGCTAAGTTTGATCCATGAGACACACCATCTCAATGGACCCTACCCAAATTTCTTATCTTGGGATTATGTCTACATCACCCCATATTTCACCTAGAGGTGCGGCTGCATGTGCTCCCTTTGACCATCTGGATCGAAATTTCCCCCTCATGGAGGTCTCTGCTTGAGTGGACGCTTCCACTTGGTCTCCTCTCTGCTTCTACAATTGTGGCGGCTCCACAACCTTTTGAGACTGCTTTTAAGGCTGCATGTTGAGAGTTAATTTTTACTCCCTCTCAACACGCAAGTCTCTAACCTCTACTTTGCTCCTCAAAGCTTTGCATGCATATGTTACCTCAAGTGCATATAGGTTCTTGACTCATGCACATTGTAGTTGTCCTACCATTACAAAATTTTCTACAAAAGAGTTTATTTTAAATCGACGATATCTCCCTCATCCGAGCTCTGAATTTATTTTCCATTTGGGTAGTTTTTCGCAAGGAATCCAAATATGCTATTTTTTTTTACACCAAAATATTAAGATGTTCTCTGCAAATTCGCTGCCCAAAAATTTCCTGCTCTAATACCATGTAGAAAATCTAACCAACAAGATTCAATATGATCTTGTAATGTACTAAAACATGATATTGAATCCTTCCTAAAATTTTTGGAAACAAAACACGGTCGCATAATCACATATAAGTAAGAGAAATAAATTATCAATTGCACAACACAAGATGTATATGGGGAAAGAAACTGCTCAAAACCACTCTATCTCTATTGTGTATTAAGTCAAGGAATCATGAAAAAATACAATGCTTAATCTCTCATGAGATTCTCCAACAATCTACCAATTGTCTCTCGCTGATCTAGGAAAACTCAGTCTAGTACTTAGCCAATTCTTAGCCTTTCTTCAACCTTCCTTCAGCCTTCCTTATTGATGAAATTTGTAGGGAATTAGCTCCCTATTAATTATGAAAATTAGTCTTCCTTGATTGCACAATCCATCATGGCATCCCAATGACTTTATAATTGCACATGAGAAATTTTGTATAAATACAAACGATAGTTATGTTCCCTTTAACCTTTGTCTCAACTAGGTTTTCCTCGCAACTGACATGCATGCAACTATTAATAGTGAGTTATCCGTTATCTTATTGATCACTCATTGTGAATTAACCTAATTGAATTCACTGGTTGACCTCTCACTAGCTCATCACTTAGTTAGAACTATTTAAACTCAAATTAACTCCTTTAAATGAATTAACTAATTCACACTTAAACCCCACTAATGCATTAACTGCAACTGGACTCCAAAAATATTATATTAGTACCTCTACATGCCTCATCTTAGACCCTCAACTCAAATTTCTTGAGCTAAATCAATCATCATGACTTAGTTAACTGATACAAGTTGTTATGAGATGAAATTAAAATTTATTGTCCAATTTATTTAAGGGAAAAATAAATAATGCGTCCCACATTCCTCACTCCTGGTGCATCAAAATTCCTCACCAGTGTGGGTGCATTTTTATTTGTCCTTTTTGGTTTTCAATTTCAATGTTTCTTGTTGCAAATTTCAACATTTCAAAACTTGATGTGGCCTTCACACAAAGACACCATTGAAAGCACGTGCCCAGATTCTCATGAGAAACCTCTCTTAAGCTCGATCTGTCATAAGAGAACCAACAATATGCCATCCTACTTCTATCTTGAACCAACCATTAAGGTATGCAACATTCTTGTGAACCCTCACATGATGATCTTGCTCTTGGAGGATGGTCATGGCCTCCCTTTAGCAACCGTTACTCGACCTACTTTAGGACTACATCTCTCTTCGCCCGCTTGATCAAATGAGCTCATTCTCACTTGATTTAATTTCCTTCGTCCTTAGGCCCCCTTAAATATTTTTTCCCAGAACTCTTATGAACCCTCTAGAACTTACAGGTTTTATCCACTTAGACCTTAGGAAATATTATTTTTCCATTTTAATTTTCTTTTAGATTTTAAACCCCATATTGGGTCCAAAATCCCTTTTCTTGGCTTCTTTTCCTACAAATCCTTTTGTGACCAAACTCACACAAAACCATATCACTAGGCTTGTGGAGTACCTCCCAAGCTACACAATTCAACAACATAGTCTAGCTGTAGTAACCGTAACTTGGTCAAGCTCTTGTAGTCAAGCGAGGGCTTGGTTGGGTTCCTAAGTTGAAATTAAGTAACGGTAGTTGCAAGGGAATGATAGGGTCAGGGCATGCACATTAGGAATGAAAAGAAATTTTAACACATGTCGGATAATGTCAATGCATGTTGAAGAGTGTTAGGGAGTGTCAGGGCATATCAAGGGATAACTAGGTCAAAATGCATGGAATGGAACGAATAAGAGTGTGTGATAGGGAGTGTGAGTGAATTCAAGTGTGCTAAGGACGAAGTGTGTTAGGATAAGTTCATAATATGATTTACAGGAGGCAAGCCTATAGTTGTTATACATGGCTCGACATAGCATTTTTTGACAAAGGGAGATCACTTTGTGCTAGGTACAACATTGTTTTTCCTTTAGCTATTTTTTTTATATGAGATGTGGCACACTTTGGCTACATGCTCATGTTTTAAAATATTCTAGATAATTTCATATTTTACATTGTTGTGTATAAGTTTTGGGGCACTCGACTTGTGTCGGCTTATATCTTCTGTGCCTTGTGTATCTTGTGGTTCTTGCAAACTCTCAGTCAATTTTCCACTGTTTATATGAACTGAACATACATGTGAAATATTTCCTATGTAAGCTATGTTGCTTAGTTGTTTTATGGCCATGGCTAGATCATGTGATCCTTGTCTTGGTAACTAGTCAAGTGGGACAAGTTGAGATTGGACATGAGTGGCATAAGATGATTTATAGGCAATTTTTAGGTGAACAAGATGGCACAATCTACTTGTAGTAGGTGCAATTGGTCAAGTTGTTGCAGTTGAAGCAAGCCAATATTGTCACATTAACTGCAGTAGCCAAGGAATTGATTGGGTTCCCAAGTCGTGAAAACATGTAGAGGCTAACTGTGAGGACATGAGTGCCAAGGCATGCTAGGGAATGCTAAGATGTGTCAAATAGTCCAAAGGCATGTCAAACATTCTAATATGTGCCAAGTGATAAGGCATGCCAAGATGTGCAATGGTGTGTCAATGCATGCCAGGGATTTTCAAAGCAAAAAGAATAAGAAACAAGTTAAACTACAAGGAAATGAACACATAAGAGGGTTATTAAGTCATCAATTTACCTTTTCCAATAGGGGTATGCTAGGCACACGAACACTAGGTGCCAATAGATGTTAAGTGCAAAGTCTTAGTGCATTATAAGTGCCAAGTCTTCTTTTGTTACTTCTCATCTACTTTCCAACAATTGATCTCAAATAAATTTAATATTAAACCATGCCAAATTATAACAAGGCATGTCAATGTATTCCATACATGCTAATAATTTCCAAGCGCCAACACGTGCCAAGTGCCAATATGTGTCACATTGTGTTATGCATTCTATGAAGTGGAAGGGCATGTTGAAGAGTGCTAAGGTGTGCTAGAGAGTGCTAATGCATATTGAGGAGTGTTAAGGAGTACTAGGACAAAACATTAAGGGAGCACTAGGTCAAAATTCATGGAAGTTAATGAATATAAGGAATGTGTGCCAAGGACTAGTGTTAATGAGTGCTCGTTGTCATGCCAAGGAGGGAGCGACAAGGTATGATAAGGATTGGTAAGGAATGCTAGGGAATATCAAGGCATGTTAATAAGTCTCAAAGTGTGCTTGGGAATTCCAGGGTGTGCTAATTATATATGCCAAATAGTGCCAAGATATACCAATACATGCCAGGTGCTAAGGATGTGTAGGGTGCCAGGGTATGTCAATATGTGTCAAGAAGTTTCAAGGAAATAAAAGGAAGAACCAATAATAGGGTTAATAAGTCGAGACTTTATATTTTACAAAAGTGGAATGCTAACCACACTAATAATAGGTCCCAATACATGCCAAGTGGCATTGTGTGCCAAGTGCCAATGTATTTCAATGCATTCAACCAAGTGTTCCAGGGCATGCTAGGGACTAAATGCATGCCAACACATGCTAGGAGAGTTCTATGCTTTTCTAGCCCATGCCACCATGTGCTTGAGCATTATCGTCATGACAAGATGTTCTAGGTACAAAGATGTTCCAAGACATGTGAGGTGATCAGAAATGTTAGTGTGTGCCAAATCATTAATTTAAGGTGTGCTTGTATTGTTGAGGAGTGTTAGGTATTTCTCATTAATAGAATTGACAGAGCTTGATTATGTATTAAATAACATATTTCCTACACACACTAGTGGGACTTTATCTAAAGGGAGTTTTCTAGATAACAAACTTAATAGATATGAATCATGTTTTCACCCATAGGAAAACTCTATTCGACTAGTCATTACTTGAGGGAAATGATACACACTAATTACTTCTTAAAAAATTGGCTAACTCTAACCACTATGGCCTTGGACATATTATAAAAAAGACTCCACAATAATGGTATTAAATCGTTATCTTTTGACAAAATAATATTAACAAGAACATAACGCCATCAAAAACTCATTGGAATGATCAATGGTGACGAACATTTTTTGACCGTCACCAAAAGTAACAAAAATAGCATCAGTGAGGGTCATTAAAATTTCGTCACTAGAAGTGTCACCAAAGAGAGAATTAGTGATGGGCTTTTAACAACCCTCACCAAAAGTGTCATTAAAAATGGCTTTGGTGACGGACCTTAAATTACCATCACTATATACACTTACAACGACACTTTTTTAAGGACCATCCCCATATGTGACATTGGTAATGGACCTTAAAGGTCCATCACAAGCATGACCCTCACCAATGTCCATTTTTCTTGTAGTGTTTTACAACAAAAACACAACAAATGAAGGAATTTGGAGAATTTACTCATGAATTCCATGTGATATTATTTCCATGAAGCTGATAAAAATATACAAACTAAGGGAAAAAAAACACATAAGCAAAGGAAAATATCTAATTGTAAAATAGTTTATTGCAATATGTATATTAGCTCAGAAATAAAATTTATATAAGTAGCTCTCTCATAACATTCGAAAACCAAAAAAGTGAAAAATTTCCACATATATAGAGCGAGGAATCCTTTAGAATCATTTTCCACATGGGATATGCTCGATGCTTCAACTTCAAGACCAAATTCTATTTGAATTACAACTCATGGAGCTTTCTATGGATATTTCTGTTTCAACAGAGTTTCAATACAAATAGGACTCTTCAACCATTAAATAACTCAAAAAATTGTACTAATGACCCTTATCGAATATAACTAACTACTAATGTGTTTTCTTCCATGTGGAGGTTGACTTGTTGACCTGCTGAGGTGGACCTCCACCAAGTCGAATTTCAAATTTCTGCAACAAATCTGGCTAGGAAAATTTCTGTAAAATAGGCCTCAAAGATAACTACATATTTTTCAAACCCTGATAGTTGTGTAAAAAGTAAGAGAAGAATTTTTTATATGAGCTCGTGTAAAAGAAAAACCTCTTTCATATTTCCAAAATTCATTTCCATTTGGTCAAAAAGAGAGCTTGAAGTTGATTACTGAAACAATCATTTACATAATTTTCGTAGAAAAAATTCGGTAGAAAATGCCAAAAACACTCTCCTACAACCTATTTGATTATGATGAATATTCTAGGTTCTTGTCTGATGTTTATGAGCTAAACACATGCTTATATCACTTCCCTTTCTGATATTTAAACTTAACTTTTTATCCATTGAATGATAGAATAATTTCGTAGCAAATATTGGCAGCAAGTTTGGTAGCAAATTACAAACAATATCCCTCTCTTACTTTTCAGATTTCTCTACAAGATTTAAGGTATTCAATTATGTATTTAATATAAAATCATTGCATTATAACTCCTCAAGCTGATATTTTTACTTGTATTCTCCTACATGAAAAATTTCAGGAAGTTTCATAGAAAATACTTTGTTTTTATAACTGGAGTTGCTGCGAATGTTGGGTAAAATGTCCAATGACTAGATGAGGTCATGAAACTTTTTATTTTCCCATTTATCATGCCACCTACTACATTCGTAATGACCCCATAAACTAATTTTGTGACAGAAATAACCTTTGTCAATTTGATTATTTTGAAGAAAACTTAAAACTGTAACTAACTTAACCTAATTGACTCAAAGACAAACCTAAGTATTATCATGAATAACAATGGATCCAATGGGGATGTTGCGCCCTTGTCATGAAGAAAAGAATTAGTAGAACAATTTCCTTATCCATTTGGAAGTACCCAAACACTTGTCACATTTTTCAACTTCCATTCGACCCTTGACATGCTCTTGAAGAAAAAACATTGTACAAACCAAAAATTTCAACTAAAATCTTCAAACTAAATGTTGAAAGAGATGCTTTCCTAGAAAGCTTATTTATATACCAATAACCCTACTCTAACATCTAAAAATCGACCTGATTAACTGAAGCAAAATGAAATATCTAGTATAACCAGTCAAATAGCTGGTCTAACACCTAGGCTTCTTGATTGTGGTTGAAAAAAGAAAAGTGGATCATCTATTGGAAACTCAGAATGAAAATTGAATCCATACTCCATAAAAAACAAAAAAAAATTATTGACTGATGACTACAACATACTTACCATTGAATCTTGGAAACCATGAAAAATATCCATTTTTGATGAAATGATGAAATCAACAAAAGGATCCTTGAAAACACTTAAAATTATTTTGTCCTGATGATCCAAAGGATAATTTTCATTCATAAATAGAGGTTGTCTCTGTTTTATGCCTTCATTTTCAACATTTTCTTAGGACATGACTCTGAATGTTCATGAAAATATTCAATGGGATCAGCCATATCATGTGCTACATGGATGTTTAAAAATTACTTTTCATGCATTACAATGATAACTTCATGTATATCATCATGCACAAATAGAAATTTTTGATAAATTAAACTCGTAGCAAGGCATTTTGGGACAACTTGTGTTTCAAAAAGTTGCTGATTATTCTTTGTAAGTGTTTCCTTATGAAAAAATTCAAACATAATCAGGGAATAAACCTCCTCCTCATGATGTAAAGAAACATCTTTCACATAAGCTTCTCCTTTCTCCTACCCTTTTTCATGTTGCTCAAGATTCAACTCTTTGTTCTTAATATGCTCAGAAATGTTTTCATTGCTTGGGGATTATCATTAATTTCTTGGGTATAATATTCTTGAAACAAAGGTTTAGAAAATGAAAAAAGTGAAGAGGCATGTAATTGACCATCTTTATGTTCCTTTTTATCACCTAAATATTGGGAAAGCTGCTGCAAATTTTCACAAATTTCATGGGATATAACTTGGTTGTCAAAGTGTTGATCTATTTCATCTTGAAGAAAAGAAGACACATCTTCTTGTTGGAAACCTTCTTGATTATCATGACAACTGACCTAAGAAGAGAATTCATAAAGTGCCTCTAACATATCCTCATATAAGCACTCTCCATTATGACCAAGAGTTTTAAGATATGGAATAAAAACCTCGCAAAGATCAAAACAATATTTTAACAATGATAACCAAGAATGAGATTTCTCATAATGTTATAAGAAAATTCTATGGAAATATTTAGGAGTGAACAAGATTCCTGTTGCAACCCTTTCTACCATGTTATAGCTTCGTCCTCTAAGGTGGCCATCAACATTCTCATGAGAAAACCCTCAAGAAACTCAGCTCGAAACTTATGTACATGCATATGGAATCTAACCGAGTCAAGGGAAATGTTATCTTTCTTTTCATATTTAAGTATAGGAAGATAATTTGACCAATCAACTCTAGGCACAGGATTTGGAAAACCAAGGATTTGAGAATGATTCATAGGGACATAACTGTAATTATTTATTGCAGTTGAACTCATCTTCTTCAAGATATTGTTCTATGAAGAGTGGAGTCACCATGAAAACTTTGAACTTTGGATTCTTTGACACTAGAGTCGCCGGGTGAAATATGCACAACCTTCTTGTGTCTGACCATTGTTCACCATCACCATTCAAAGCTAATATTTGCCATTATTTACTGGAGAATATTTAACCTTTGTTCCCCAACAACAGTGCAAAAATTTTATGACCAGACTGGGGCAAGTTGGGTTGTGTCAACTATCAAACTAGCATAACTATTTCAGCCAAATTTTAATTGGAAGTTAGCCCTTCCAGTTTGAGAGGGATCTCTCAATGAAAACAATGGAATATTCAAGATAAAATACAAATTTGTAGATGGCTAAGTCTGTTTATACTTCATGTGATTTTTTGTAGGTGGAAGAGTGTAATGAAAGCTATCATTGGGTATGGAGGCAGCTCAGGAAATTCAATTAGACACATACTATATTCATGTAAGCTGAGGCAAATTTGCTCAAATATAAATTAATTCTTACAACAAAAACATAGTAAATGAAGGAAGTTGGAGCATTTAATCATGAATTCCAAGTGATCATATTTCCATGAAGCTGATAACAATATACAAACTAAGGGAAAAAAACACATAAGCCAAGGATAATCTCAAGTTGTAAAATCGTCTGCTACAAAATGTATATTGCCTCATTAATAAAATTTACATAAGTAGCTCTCTCCTAACATTCAACGACCAACAAAGTGAAAAATTTCCACATATATAGAGTGAGGCCTCCTTTAGAATCCTCTTCCACATGGGCTAGACTCAATGCTTTAGCTTGGAGACCAAATTCTAATTGAATTACAACTCATAGAGCTTTTTAGGGATATTTATGTTTCAATAGAGTTTCAATACAAATAGGACTCTTAAATCATTAAATAAATAAACAAAATATACTAATTAACCTTATCTAATATAAATAATTGATGATGTGTTGGATGGATTATGTGATGGCTTCCACATCGAGGTTGACGTATTCACCGGCTGAGTTGGACCTCCACCAAGTCGAATTTCAAATTTCTGCAACAAATCTGACTAGGAAAAATTCTATAAAATAAGTCTCAAATATAAGTGATTATTTTATAAACCATGATACTTGTGTAAAACATGGGAGAGGCTTTTGTAGACGGACTCGTGCTCAAGAAAAACCTCTTTTATATTTTGAAAATTCCTTACCATTCTGTCCTAAAGTGATTTTGAAGTTGACTACTAAAACAATCATTTCCAAACTTTTCATAGAAAAAAATTGGTAGCAAATGCCGAAAACACTCTCCTGAAATTTATCTGATGCTGTTGAATAGTCTATGGTCATATATGAATTTTATGACCTAAATAAATTTTTATAAAACTTCCCTTTCAATTTAAACTTATCTTTTTATCCACTGAAAGTTACAGCAGTTTCGTAGCAAAAATTGGTAGCAAGTTTGGTAGAAAAATACAAAGAACATCCCTCTGGTACCTTTCTAATTTATCTACAGGTTTTGAGGTCTTAAATTATGTATTTAAGCTAAAATCATGCCATTAGAACTCCTCAAGTTGATATTTTTACTTGTATTCTCCTCCATGATAAGTTTCAGGAACTTTCGTAGCAAATACTCTCGTTTTATAACTGAAGTTACTGTGAAAGTTACCTAAGCTGTCTAATGAATAGATAAGCTCGAGGGACATGAAATTTTTTATTTTCCCATTTATTTATACCCCTACTATATTCATAATGACCTCACAAACTAATTTTAGGACAGAAATAACATTTGTATATGTGATTATTTTGAAGAAAAACTTGAAATCCTAAGTAACTTAACTTAATTGACTCAAAGGAAAACCTAAGTGTTATCATGGGAAAAAAGTTTCTCCAATGGGGATGTTGGGCCCCTGTGGTGTAGCAAAGAACCAACAGACCAGTTGCCTTATCCATTGGGAATTTCCCAACCACTTCTCATATTTTTCAGCGTTCATTCAACCCTTGACATGCTCCTGAAAATAAATTGATAAAACTAAGCACATTTATACATTATTACACAATAAACCATACTTAAATATTTTTAATTACATATTTATAATCATTAATAAAGATTTATACATTATTAAAAAAAAAAATTTCATACCTAAACAATTAACAAAAGTTCACAATACCATTAAAAATTAGCTAGGGTTCATATCAAACAATTAATAAAAGTTCATACACCATTAAAAAATGAATTAAGGTTCATATATAAATTAACAAAGGTTAATAAATCATTAAAAAATAATTAAGGTTCATACATATTTACTAAATAGCTCTATAAATATATATTTTAGGTTTATCTATTTAGTATTCATCAAATGTAAGTATGGTGATTTAATACTAGATTTAAATGAACTCACACTTTTAACGTAAGAAATGTTATAATTATCTATTTATTTAATGTAAATATGAATGGTTAACTTTAGATTTATAAAAACTCACACTTTTAACATAAATCAATAAAGTTTAGAAAGTAAACTTTATGGCCAAAGAAATATAAATATAAATATTAATTTGACTATCTAAATATTAAGTTTACTAAAATTATAATGAAGACATTATTGTAAAGTAGATAGATTATACATGAAATTATGTTAATTGTAGATGAATCCATCTATAGTGTTAAAATTTAGAGACAAAAGAGTATTCCAAATTTTAACACTATAGATGGATTTAGAAACCCCTTTATCTCTAAATTTTAACATTGCAAATGGATTCAAAGACCCCTGTAGTGAAATGTAACACTTCAATATCAAAATTGCAATTTTCCATTTATGGAGTGACACAATTAAAAATTATTAACATAAATGCCTAATTATACTTGTTATACTTGTTATTTGGTCATATTTTTATTCTTGGACTATGTCATTTACGTTAATCATTATTAATTTTTTTGCTTCTTATCCAGACATATATTTTAAACCTACATTAAATTAGTCATTTAAGTTAGTGGATTTTAGTTCAATCACTTATTATCTAGTAATATATTTTATCCCTAGACTGAATTAGTCATTTAAGTTATTTATTTTTAGTTTGTTCGCTTATTATCTAGTCGTATATTTTATTTCCAGAATAAATTAGTCATTTAAGTTAGTCATTTTTAGTCTGGACACTTACAATTTCTCAAATTTAGTAGTAATTTACTTGAAATAATTGTGATGACTAACTTTTTTAGTCACCTGGTTATTAATTTCATATTTTTTACTAGTGTACAAAACATTTTGAGACATACTTATTCCATTATCAATCCTAATTATCCTTGTCCCAACAATTTTTGTAGTTCCATTTTTACCAAGAATTATGTTGCTTACATCCTCTTATTTAAGTTTATTGATCCTACCCCGTACCCATTCATGTAATTTCCCCATTTTCTTAGGAGACATAAGTGAAAGATTCTGGTAGGCTAATTAAGTTATTGTATGATAGGATGGGGAAAAATTAATCAAGTGAATAAAATTCACCTATGAGAAAACATTATAAAATCTAAATGGAGAAGATGGGGACAACGGTCTTAGGCTAATGAAAAGTAACTTTTAAATTATAAGGTGAGAGAACCCACAAAGGTGTCTTTGTTAAAATAAAAGGTAAAGTGGAGGAAAAATAGTCAAGTTAGTTATGAAAAGGGGAAAATGCACCCTGTGAACATGTTGAACATGATCCTTGCAAGATTTGTTGTAGATTAGTATATCATCAAAAAATACTAACACGTATTTTCTAAGGAAGGGTTTGCAAATGGAATTCATTAAACCTTGAAATCTGGAAGGTGCATTGGTAAAGCCAAAAGGAATAAATAAAAATTCATAATGGCCTTCATGAATTCTAAATGTTTTTTTTGAAATGTCTTCAGTATTCATTATAACTTGATGATATCCTGAATGAAAATCTAGCCTGGTCAAGTAAATTGATCCATGTAATTCATCCAAAAATTCATCAATGATAGGAATCCGAAATTTAACTTTAATAGTGAGCTTGTTGACCTCCCTATAATCTAGACACATATGTCACGATCCATCCTTCTTGTGCACAAACACAGTTTGAGTAGAGAAAGAGATTTGACTAGGTTCAATTATACTGTCCTCTGGCATTTATGTGACCATGCACTCAATTTCACTCTTTTGTACATAGTGATATTTGTAAGGAATTATATTTGGAGGAACACTTCCTTGAATGAAGTATATAACATGATCATAATCACGAATAGGTGGGAGGCCTTTAGGAATATCAAATACCTTGGAATTATTTTCCAAGACTTTATGCAGATATGAAGAAATGGATGATTTAAATGTTTGAACCTCTACTGAGAATAATTTTTTAATTGTGCATTTTTGTTATTTCTTCAAAAAATTTATCATGTTGTTATAGCTAATTATCTTGTAGATTTTCCCTGCGATACCCCTTAATTCAATTTCCTTTCCTTCTCAAAATAAATTCAAGAAAATTTCTTGAAAATTAAATGCTATAGTACCCACAGATTGTAACCATTGGACTCCTATTACAACATCAACACCACCCATTGGAATGGAAAGAATTGGACTATTCAATACATATTCTCCCATGTTTAGCTTGATATTATGGAACTTTCTAGATAAAGTTACGATTCCTCCATTTTCAACCATGACTTAGCACTTTGGTGTTGTATATAGAAAGCCATTTAATTCCTTGGCTATCTTACAATGAATAAAATTATGGGTTCTACCATAATCAATCAACACTATTACCTTTTTTTTCTTGATATATACTTCTACCTTGAGAATTTTAGGAGTGGCGATTTCCGCTAATGCATTACATGATATCGTTAGATTCATTTCTTCTTTTTTCTAGGGTTGGATATTGGTGTATATCATGTTATTTTAATGTTCCTTGTTACTTTTCTACCTCCTCTTCAAAATTTATGTAAAATAATTTCTTCTCAGCAAAGTTTTGATGTTTATTGTATTTTCTATCACATCTATAACAAAGCCTTTTTGCTCTTTTTTCCTATATTTGTTTTCATTTCAACCTTTATGTTGTTGGAGGCTAGGAGAAACAACACTCCCATATTTATTATTGTGAGTCGTAGACTTCCTAGTTTCCATAATTTTTCTTTCAACTTTTCTTTCCACCCTTAATGTCATATCCAATGAATTAGGTTCCCAAAGGCAAATCTCATGTTGGATATTATCGTTTAAAGTCCCTATGAAGAGATAAATCATATGCTCCTCTAGAGTATCAGTTACCTTGATATTAAATTTTTGGAATTCCTTAATGTGCTTCGCCATTGAAACCTTTTGTTTGAGATTTATCGATTGGCTAAAGAAGGTGTTTCTCTTTGTATCCTCATAATATGCTATCTTTTTCTTTGTAAAAATTGACCAAAGTGGTTTATGAGAAAAAAATTGATTGATACCATACAAAATAATTGGGTTCTAAATATAAATATGAAATGTGTATCTTTTGTGAGTGTTGCACATAATGTAGATCAAAATATTTCTTCAAATGTAGTATCCATGTTACCATATCATTTCCATCAAACTTCCTCATATCAATATTTGGAATTTGGTTGGTCTTAAATGAAAATTTAGAGTCTCTAAAATCATTATTAATATTCTTTTTGTTCTCATCATGAGTTTCGTGGAATACCTTGTCACCATTAGGAAGCATTTCTTGTAGCAACTTTATGAAACCCTCCTTCAAACCTTGCATGTCTAATTTTAAACCATTCATGTCACCTTTTATTTCTGCTTTTTAACCATCCATGTCATATTTTATTTATTCTTTTAAACCATCCATTTCCCCTTTTAAGCCATCCATGTCACCTTTTAGTTCATCTTTGGTTTCTCTTTGTGAGAGAGAAATTTGTTGAGCTTGGTCCTGTAATTTTGATATATCATGTTGTAATTATTCCTCCTCATGTGTTATTGTATATATTTATTAGGGATTAATGGGTGTATAATTATTTTGTTTATAATGAAATTTAGAGCTGAATAATTTTAAAATAAATACACACATTTTTCTTGCTTTTAGGAGATCAACATTGAAACAATTTTATATTTATAATTTCAGGCCTTGAAGGTCCTAAATTTAATCCTATGGCATCCCTCTTAGTCTTCTTTTCTACAGAACAAGTTAGACTCAGATTGGATTCCTCAAGATAAATTTATACCCAATCACTCATGATGACCTTGTTATGGAGTGTTTGAGTAGAGAAAACTTCTATGAAATACCATGTGTCATTGTTTGAACCTTCGGCCTTGAAAATGAGAAAGGAAAAAATGAAGTATGTGAAATTTTAGAAACCTTTTACAAAATTAAAATATGATTCTCATAGAGGAATTTATGACGATTTTCCCTAGGTCACCTATATGAGACTGAATTCTGGAGCATGTAAGAACCCTAAATTATTTGGACTCTCTCAGAAAATATAGTGAGCCAAGACCTAAAAAATTTACGTAAATTTCATGAATATTTCATATACACGTTGTAAACATTCCATCTTCTTAAGCCTCATAAAAAAAAAGGATATAGGGAAAGTACCAATATGTCTTGTTTTAAGTAGTGAAACCCTAGAATCAAAATCTTTGAAACCAAACGTTATGCAACCAGATCACGTAAAAGAAGAAAAGATATATCAATGACTTGAAAATTAGCTTCTTAGACACAGGGAAACCTCCTTTACATCACATAAAGAGAAAATTCTTGGATCATACAAATGGAAAGTCCTCCTTGGTATACATAAGAGTCTAAGGCGTCACAATATAATCAGAGGCTACATAAAAATAATAATTTTAGAGTACACCAATAACAATAATGGGCTTCTATGGGGCACAATAATAACAATATGGGGGCTACATGGGAACAATAATAAAAATAAGGGGGCTACACTCACAATAAAAATAAGGAGGATGGACTGGTATTATAGGGACCTAAGAAGTCTCTCCTAATTCTTACATTTTTTCACTTGAGAAATATAATTTTAGAGATATTTTGAGAAAGAGGCTAGGTATTTTGGAAACACTCATTTTGGTTTTTGGTTTTAGCATTGAAACTATAAATCCTAGCTAATGTCATAGTGGAATTGCTTGGATTTGGAAATTGAGATTCATTATTGACAAAGAGGAAATCATTAGTAGAAATGGAGTAAGTTAAAGGTTATTTTAGCTGATTTTATAATCAGTTTTGAGTCTTCCTTACTCTTCTTAATAGGTTTATTTCTAAGCTATATGGAGGCCGAGTTATCATATATTTTGTTGACTCATGGTGGGCCGAGTTTGTTTCAGTTCATCGGTGGTCCAATTTAGAGCTTTTTTGTCCAATTTTACAACCTTAAAAAGGAGGTTGATATACCCACTTCCTTGCTCATAGAGAACCCTTACTTTATGGGAATATATTTTCCTCTATTGAAGGCCATGTCTAATTTTGCATGGAAGTGTCGAGATCAGTATATTGAGAGGGTCGAGTATCATCATTTGCTAACTATGTTTGTTGTATAAGTAATCACAATTTTGTGGGTTGCATTCGCTAGCTCTTGGTGTTGAGCGTGTTTGTTATATATGGGAACACATTTATGAGCTAATCATACCAAATTTGAGGCCAAACCAATAATATCATTAATATTGAAAGAAACCATTATTTTCAATAATTTTCTAAGTTATTTCTAGATAAGAAAATGAAGTCATATAGTCATTACATCATGCTATTAGTGGTATTTAAATTTTTGAGTCTAATATAAATCATATACTATTGCCCTGAAAATTTTTCATTTTTTTTATTTGGTATTGTGTGTTTTTTCTTTAAATAAAATACAAAAATATGCACCTACATCCATATGTATGTAGACTATTTAACGAAATACCTCAGTGACAAAAATCAACAAAGCTTAAAAGTTTTAGTGGGATTTTTAAGATATTCCAAAGCGTGTATATTATAATTCTATACAAGGAGTAAAAAGATGTAGTTGACATATGATGATGGTAATAAGGTAGTCCTACAGACCATGCATCAGTATCGACATAATATAGTGTCATCTCACAGTATGGAGGCATTATTGGAGCCTGGTGACATATAGTTGGAAATTGACTGCTACATTTCTAACAAAAATCCACCAAATTAAGCTCAACAATATCCTAATGATATCTAGGTATTACTTCACAAACATCATAAATTTTTTGATGATATTGTTCCAAGTATACCCCCAAATAAAGGATTTGAGCATGTCATAAAATTAGAGGAAGGTATTCGAGAAATAATAACCAACACTTATTGCCACCCCATGATACACAAGGATGACATCAAAAATCATATCAAGGAGTTGTTAAATATGGCTCAAATTCGTCCTATTTCTAGTCATTTTTCTTCATCGGTGGTACTAGCCAAGAAGAAATAAAGCACCTTAACTATCTATTTTTATTACTGGGAATGATCGAGGTGGATATTTGTAGCCACTTGCATACTCCACTCACACTCCCATCATTATTTCTTCCAGTTTCCATAATTATAGCACAATTTATTATTTTTGGCAGTTCTTTGGATCTTAAAATTTTGAAGTTGTTTCTAGGCCTTAAACAACGTTTTTTTGGAAAATGAGAGGACTTGTAGTTGGAGGAAAGGGTCTAGAGTCATAAATTGTAGTCATCGTTAGAAATATCTATCCGAGTACTATATATTTCAACTACATACCCCTACTTATGGCTCTGGGTCTGCCCATTTTCCAAAAAAACATTGTTTAGGGCCTCAAAACGATTCTAGAAGTTAAGACCCAAAAAACTGTCAAAAATAGTAAATTGTGCTAAAATTAAGGAAATGAAATAAATAATGGTGGGGGTCCAAGTGGAATAGGTGAGTGGCCACTGATATCCACCTAGATGAGGAGGTTAATAATAAAATGATCAAAAATTGATATTAAATTACGAGAATTGATGAGCTGGTGGGTGAACTCATGGGATCCAAATACTTGTTCAGGATAGATATTTTCTTTGGATACCATGAGATCGTAGTTTGGAAAAACATATCCCAAATACAACGTTTTGGTTCCATTAGGCACTATGATTTTTTTATGCCTGGAATATATTTCAATCTTGGATGAACCACTTGTTCAATACAAAATTGTAGAAGTATATGTTGGTTTTATTTAATGAAATACTCATTTACACTAGGACTTGGGAGGATGTTCTCCATAATTTGGATAAGGTGTTTGGAATTCTGTAAGAATAACAACGCTATGCATAAGTGTTGAAATTTCAGTTTGGCATGACTTATATTTTTTAATTGGGGCACATGATTAGGGGAAATGGTGTCTATGTATAGTTCAAGAAAATTACGGAAATCGTCTAGTACCCTATGTTAAAGAATGAGACAAAACTAAAAATTATTCTGAGTCATATTCACATATTATTATAATTTTGTAAAGGGGTTTCAGCAAATGATAACAACTCATACAGACCACAGTAAGAAGGGAGCTTTCATTTGGACATACGAGGTAGATGTGACCTTTGATAGGATGAAACAAGTGATGAGTTCATGCTTGCTACGTTTTCTAATCTTCACTCAACCATTTGTGCTTGAGTTTTAGGCTTCAATGATAGGGATATGAGTTTTGTAGATGTATAATAACCATGCGATTTATTTTGAGTTCCATAGACTAAGGGAATATGATCATAATTACTCGATATATGATAATGATATGTTAGCCATCATGCATACATTATCCAAATTTGTATAAAACCTGGTGCGGAACATGTTTAAATTCAAGACAAATCATAATAGACTAAGGTTCCTCATGGAGAAAAAGGAGTTGAGAGAGAGAAAACAAAATTGGGTCAAGAAATTACATGAATAATTATGTTAAGGGAAAGAACATTGTTTTAGTTTTTTTCCTTTCTAGAATACCACCCACTCTCTCTCTCTCATGGATATTTTAGTTGACTAGAAATATTTTTTGATAGTTGAATACTCTAAGAACAATTTTTCTTTTGAGATCCACGATAGGATGACCCAAGATGATAGGTATCATGTTATTGATGATAGCATTTATAACAAAGAAAAAATATACATGGTACTAGAATCTCAACTCAAATAATATATTACGTAGGAAACACACATCTCACCATTGATAGAGCACCCTAGGTTCATCAAAAATTATAGGAAGATCATAGAAAGATTCACATGGAAGGGCCTTAAGATAAATGTGAAGATATTTGTGATGGAATGAAAAATATTTTAGTAGAATAAAGTAGAACATTCTTATGTAGAAAGGTTACTTAAAAAACTTCTCATTTGAAAGAAAACATGAGAAATCATTTTGAGGGACTTAATCACAAGGTTATCTCAGGTGAATGGGAAGGATTGCATTTATTTGGTGGTTGATATGGTCACGAAGTTTCTGCACTTTTACGCCATAAGTTCCTGAGATTTGGTGTCACAAGTAGGGGATTAATTCTTCAGAGAGGTATTACAATTGCACAGACTTCCAAAGACCATTGTCAATGACAGGGCCATCAAATTCATTGGAAGATTTTGGTAGGAGTTGTTTAGGCTAGTTGGGAAAAAGTTAATTTCAAGTAGTAGTTACCATGTGTATAATCATATGGATAGATAAATATAGTCAATAAATGGATAGAAAAATAAATGTGAAACTATAGTTCGGACAATAGAGATATTTGATAAAGTGGTTGCAGTTGGGAGAGAAATGCAATAACAATAGTTGATCAGATTTCGATCAAGGACATAAGTGATAGCTCAAATTTCAAAGTGTTTCAAAGTATGTTGAACCTAAGCAATCAGATAGATCTCTTATTCCTTATTCCAGTGCCGCAAACGGTTCAACAAACCGACAACGTATGAAGAAGTTATCATGATTTGAAAAGTCCAGTAAACTACAAATTTTGGCTTTTAACTAGGTTTGACTGGGTTTTTGGAAAATAAAAGGAAATAATATTCTAGGGAATATTCGTAGAATATTCCTTAGAATATTACCTAGACTATTCCTTAGAATATCCCCTGGAATATTCCCTCTTGGCCAGTCAGATCATGAAAAGCGGCAGGTTCTTATTCGTTGAAGGGTTTTGAAGGACCAATCATATGCCGCCACATGGCAGGCCCGAAGGTTGCCACGTGGCCCAGGAAATTTGTTTAAAATTTTTTTGGACTCTGCTGGGACTGATCACGTGACCCAAAGTTGAGTGTACGCATGACTTAACCATCACCTCTATCCTTTTTTACTTAACAATCATAGTTCAAATGATATATTTAAAGTTCAATGGTTTTACATACGATGGAGTGGAGGGGTCAATGCCTCGGGCCAGCCCCTCCCCATATCATATTAGCCCCAGATCCAAGGGCTAATTACTGGTGCACAAAATATTGTCCAACATAACCACCAGTTTTATCATGTTCACATTATGAAGTTTATCCGATGGTTGCACTAACTGTGACTTCAAACCAGAGTTTGGAACTTTTACCCATGGTTTAATGTGGGTTCCGCTCCAGCATTTAACATGACCGCAGGGTATGGGGCCATGTGGCCACCCTGATGGTTAATCATTTAATATTAACGGCTAAACCAGTGGAGAGTTTTCCAGTGCACCCAAAATTGGTGGAAACAACTATTTTATCTCCAGCTTACTTCAGGGCTCCAAAATTAGTGGAGATGATTTAGGGGTAACTGGAAAAAGTTGTTTAGGATCTATATTGAGCTAGATTCATCCATTCTAAGAGTTTGAATAGTAAATTTTTACTATCTTGGACATTCTAGAGCCATCGGTGAGGGTTTCAGAGCCATCAAAGGACATATGAACTTGATTTTTCTTCAGAGAAGTTCTAGGGGCCACGAGGGCCACGAGGGGCCAGCAAGAGAATGAGGCTTAGCCAACGCATCTGAACACCTTATTCAGGAATCCAATAGTCTATTTTAGATTTTTCAGAAATTTTGGAACTAATAGTGAGGTTTTCAGAGCTAGTAGAAGGCCGATATGTTTTAGACAAGTTCCAAGGGCCACTAGGGCCACCAGGTGTCACCAGGAGAATGAGGCCCATCCAGAGCAACCAATATCCATTCTTAGCAAACCAGTAGTCTATTATGACTATTTTTAACCTTATGAATCCATTGGAGGTATTTTCAAAATCTTTTGAAGACTTTTTTAAGGCCTATATGCTTCAGAGAAGTTTTTAGTGAACCTGGAGTCAGGGGTGCCACCAGGTGTTGGATGCGAAACTAGAGAAACCAGAGGCTAATTTATGAAAGTGAATAGTCTATTATGACTATTTTGGAAATTTTGAATCCATTTAATGGATTTTAGGAGTGATTTGTAGAATTCTAATGGTTGATAAGCCATAGGGAAGTTTCGGGCAACGTAAGGCCAATAATGGATGGAGGTCTATATTGTGGAGCCAGAGCTGATTTTAAGAAAATGAGCAACCTATTTTGGATGTATGATATATGGTAGAGACTTTAGAAAAGGTTTCAGGGATAGAAAAGGATTTTTGAGGGAGTTAGTGCCATAGAGAAGCTTAGGGAAGATTAAGGGCACCAATAGAAGGAGTCAAGTTTAATGGAGCCGAGGTTCATTTTCAGAGAGATTTAAGACATTCCAGGGGTATGATGATATTATAAACCCAATGGTACATTCCAAATAACCATTGGAGTTTATTATTTTACTTGTAAAAGATAATTTTCATCATAATCCCAAAGAGCCAAGTTAGTTGACAAAGAATCAAGGAGACATAACCCATGATATTCGAGTGAACTCCTATATTAAATTTTCTATTATGTGTTGATGCTTATTTTATGAAATTTATGGTTGTTTCACATGCTTAATATCAGCAAAAACAAATGTTATTAAAGCACTTAAACAGTTAAAAAATATGCACCTATTTCAAGTACTCATTTTTGCACAGTCATGTATAAGAAAGATCGTTTATTTTTTTAACTGAGTGGGAGGTGCTTGTGCATAATAATTCCATGTTATCCACCAATTTTCAGATCACGTTGGTATCAGAGCACTAGTTTTCTTGCTTGACAGAGCAAAAGGTTGCTAGCTTGCTTGTTGTTTTACTTAAAAGGTTTTTAACAGTGAAAATAATTTGACTGTTGTTTACAAGTTTGAGTTTGCTAGAGGTGAAGGGAAGATATTTTTAGCTAAGTCCAGAAGAGGAAAAGTAGGAAGAAGGGCTTAAGGCATCTCCCTTACCCAAAGGACCTTAGGGTAACCCTTGAAGCAAAAGAGGTTTTGTTTGCAAAAGGCTGCTTGAAGAAGAGCTTGACTCTACAACCATGTTGTTCAGAAGCTTTGTTAATTTTTTTGAAAGCATTGCGAATTTTTGTTGAAGTTATTTATTTCATTTTCATAATTCATAAGATGACAACTTCTTCAACTAAGGTTTCAAAATCCTCCCCCTTCAAAAGAATCTTCAATGAAGATATGAAGAGAGAGTTCTACATCTTGAAGCATAGGGCGAAAATTATGTTTGACGATGGAAAGGAAAGCACTAGACTTCGTGAGAAATTGGTTGCTATGAAGCAAGAGAAATAAGTAATTCTTCAAAGAATGCATGAGATGGAGATGCAGCACCATCAAGCCCAAGATGCCTTAACCAAACACATGCTTGAAGTTGAGGTAAAACACTCAAATTTTTCTTCAATTTCCTCTTCAGAAAGATGTGTAGGTTCATTTGAAAAGAACACTAGAGGTATAGGGTCCAAGTTGATTTTAAAAATGGGCTATGAAGGAAAGGATTTAGGAAAACATGCACAAGGAATGATTGATCCTATTTTTGTTGAGGAAAGACCTAAGAATTTTGGTCTAGCCTATTTTCAATATTATGGCAAAAAATCTAAAGCCATGAAGGCATTTGAGACAACTTCAAAAAGAAATTTTGTTCCAAGTTTTAAACCACAAACATGTCAAGTTTGTTTTTAAGTTCATTTCCATTTTTTGAGGCCTCTGTTGCAGCAAGATGTTAATGGACATGCAACTTATGGTGAGCAAGAGAGTTCTGATTGCTATCAAGACAAGAACACTGATGTTAGTCTTCAAAAGAAAGTCGGAAACTCTACAAGTTCATCTCCTCATGAAGCTAAAAAAGATGGACATGCAAAGCATTTGAGGTATAATTATTCCCATAGTCAAGTTGATTATGTTTTTGATAAGCATGAAAAATCTGGATGCTTGAATGGAAGAAAGAGTTGATGTTCCTATTGTGGTCTATGTAACCATGAAGTTTCAAAATTCTGGAAGAGGATGAAGGCATACATGAAATATTAGAAGTGAAGGAAACTTGCAAAGAATATGCAAAAGACTTGCACACATTTCTAGAAGAAGGGACATTTTGTTGCCCAATGTTGGAAATTTTGTCCAACTAGTCATCCCAAGCAGATGAAGTAAGAGGATAGAAAGAGTGTTGAAACTCGAACCAAATATTCCATCATTTATGTGAGAACAAATGTTTCACATGAAGAAGATTTTCAGCAGCAAAAATAGCCATGGATGTGGCTTCGTAAGAAGTGGTTTCACTTCTTAACCTAGTAAGACATACATTCATTTTTACATATGAAAATTGGAGCTATGTATGCATTTCTGTTGGAAACTTTTTTTTTTTTGAGCCACCTTGGATTGATGATCAAGGACATGATGTTCAACTACCTTCTATAAATTTTTCGCAAGAAATTTCTTGATGAGTTCGAGGAAGACAATTCTTGACAGAAGGAAAAGAGCATCTAAGAAGGGAATTATTGACTACCTTCGAGTTGGGCTCAAAGGCACTAATACAAGAAAGGAAAAGTGTATGGAAGCTGGAAAAGTGAGGGTGTTGTACTCTCATCTACTCAACAAATCAGGTAATCAGTGTTTTGGGGTCCAAAAGATTCCCAATGGAGAGGTGTGATTAGATTTGGATCAAGGACCTAAGTGACAGATCAAATTTCAAAGTGTTTGAAAGTGTGTTGAACCTAAGCGAATAGAGAAATATCATCTTCCTGATTCTAGTGTC
The DNA here is from genome assembly GCA_034641835.2 of Pinus albicaulis. Taxonomy (NCBI): domain Eukaryota; kingdom Viridiplantae; phylum Streptophyta; class Pinopsida; order Pinales; family Pinaceae; genus Pinus; species Pinus albicaulis. Next base: position 365,565,004 of record CM076574.1, on the reverse strand, counting down.
ATGAACGGTTCAAAAAATTGACACTGTATGAAGAAGTTATCGCAATTTGAAAAGTCCAGTAAACTACAAATTTTGGCTTTTGACCAGGTTTGACTAGGTTTTTGGAAATTAAAAAAGAAAAGAATATTCTAGGGAATATTCTTGGAATATTCCAAGGAATATTCTTGGAATATTCCAAGGAATTTCTTGGAATATTCCTAGAATATTCCCAAAATATTCCCTAGAATAATCCCTCCGAGCCAGCCAGATCATGACAAGTTTCAGGTTATTATTTGTCGAAGGGTTTTAAAAGGCCAATCATAGGCCACCACGTGGCAGGCCCTAAGGCTACCATGTGGCCCAAGAAATTTGCTTAAAATTTGTTCAGACTCCACCAGGATTGATAATGTGACCTACCACCGAGCGTACATGCGACTTAACCATATCTGTTATCCATTGTGACTTAACAATCATAGTTCAAATGATATATTTAAAGTTCAATGGTTTTACATGCGGTGGAGTGGAGGGGCTAGCCCCTTAGGCCAACCCCTCCCCATATGATCTTAGCCCCAGATCCAAGGGCAAATTATCATTGCGCAAAAACTATCTAACTTAACTCCAAGTGTTATCACGTTCACATTACGAAGATTATCCAGTGGTTGCACTAACCGTGACTTCAAACCGGAGTTTGGAACTTTTACCCACGGTTTAATGTGGGTTTTGATACAACATTTAATGTGACCACATGGTATGGGGCCATGTGGCCACCCCGATGGTTAAGAATTTAATATTAATGGCTAAACTGGTGGAGAGTTGGCTAGCATACCCAAAATTGGCAGAAACATCTATTTTATCTCCAACTAACTGCAGTGCTCCAAAATTAGTGGAGGTGATTTAGGAGTAACAGGAAAAAATTTGTTTCGGATCTATCTTGTAGGTTTTAACCCTGTACAGAAATTATCTACGAATGAATCTTTGAAATATAAAATAAAGAATAGTGAGAGCATAAAACATAAAACAGATAAACATAGAGATTTTCCCCTGGATCCCAAATCGGGATGACCAACATGATTTTTCATTATATTCCTTTTAGTGTTACAACACATATATATACATGCCGAAGGATACATAAACACAAATCCATTAACCTTGGATTAGAACATAACCATAGTTCCCTTGACCGGATCTACAAAATACCAGGGACCAAAAAACATCATGCCCCAAAACCATGTGCAATCCCATGTACAAAACCATGGGTGGGCCTGCCCACCAGAAAATAAGGACCAAAAAAAATTTCCAGGGTGCTGCCCCAAACCTTGACAGGGGGGGCTACCGGCCCCCCTGTGACCCCCCCGTACGTTGTGCTGAGCACAATGTACAGGGGGGGCTATTGCCCCCCCTGTTACCCCCCCTGCGTGTGACTAGTCGTGGAAAGAATATAACAAAAACCCAATATTCTCCCACTTGTTGTTTTCTTTCTACAGGGGGCCGCTGGAGAGCTTATTCATTAGCCCAGCTTTACAACACCCATTTTTTCTCTACACCAATAGAACTTATTAGTGCTTACGGACTTTGTCAATGCATCTACAACATTCTACAAAGTGTCCACCTTTACTAGCAACACCCTTTTAGCTTCAACCATATATCTCACAAAGTGATATTGAACATCAATGTGCTTTGTCTTTGAATGATAATCAGGGTTCTTAGCCAAGAAAATTTCACTTTTTCTATCACAGTCTATCCTTATATCTTGCTGCACCAACCCCATACTTGAACACAATCTCTGCAACAAAAATTCTTCCTTGCTTGCATGAGTGGCTGCCATGTATTTTGCCTCTGTATTTGAAAGAGCCACTATAGACTTTATTTTACTCATCCAATTGACTACACCTCCAAATAGGGTAAACAAATACTGACTTGTAGATCTTCTTTGGTCCAGTCTACATCAACAGAATAATGAATATCCAACACTCTTTCCAATCCTGGTCTTCCCTGGTAGCACAAGCCATAATCACTAGTGCCACGCAAATATTTGAAAACCCACTTCACTAATGTCCAATTCTCCTTCCCTGGGTTTGACATAAACTTTCTCAATACTCCCACTGCATGTGCAATGCCTGGTCTAGCATAGACCGTTGCATAAATCAGGCTACCCACTGCACTTACATATGGAACACGTGACATATCCTCCTCTTCTTCTTGTGTCTTGGGACACTGCTCAGTAGATAGCTTTGTACCTACAGGAATCACAACATTCACCAGTTTACTATCCTGCATATTGAACCTCTACAATATAGTCTTGACATGCTTCCTCTGGTTTAACGAGAGCTTCCTCTTTGCCTGATATCTCTTAATTTCCATGCCCAAAATATAGTTTGTAGCACCAAGATCCTTCATGTTGAATTTGGAGAACAACTGGGTCTTCAAATCTTGGATAATTTCTTTGTCATTTCCAATCAAAAACATATCATCCACATACAAGAAAAAGTAAATAACACGGTCACCAATTAATTTAAAATAAGCACAGTGATCCTCCTTGCTTCTAGTGAAGCCAAGTCCCCATATATAGGTATCAAATTTATGATACCACATCCTAGGTGACTGTTTTAATCCATACAGAGACTTCTTTAACCTACATACTAGCTCATTCTTCCCCTTCAACATAAAGCCTTCAGGTTTTTTTATGTAGATATCGTCTTCCAGATCCCTGTGAAGAAATTTTGTCTTCAAATCCATCTGTTCTACCTCAAAATCAAATGCAGAAGCAACAGATAAAAGTAATCTAATAGAGGTAACTTTGGCAACAGGAGAAAAAATATCACCAAAATCAATTCCTGGCACGTGGGAATAAAATTTTTCTACCAACCAAGATTTGTATTTCTCCACCTTTCCTTCTACATTCATCTTCTTCTTAAACACCCATTTTCTCCCAATGGGATTCCTTCCATCCGTCAATTCTACCAGATCCCATGTCTCATTTTTATGCAAGGATGCCATTTCATCAACCATGGCTTCCTTCAAGAGTTTTCCATCCTCTACATCTACTGCCTCCCTGATAGTTCTGGGATCATCATCAGTTATAGTTAAAGAAAAATTTGAATAGAAATTATATGGACTATACCTTTCTGGTTGTCTTCTTTCCCAAACTAATCTTCCAACAGTTGGAGTTCGTAGCTCTTCCTCTTCCGAGGCTTCTTCTGTTGTAGAGTCTGGTTCATCCTCCTTTAGCTCAAACTCTATCTTCTTAGGTTCCTTTGGTAGGAATTCATGTTTAACAATATCTTTCACCTCTCTAAACACCACATCTCGACTTTCCGGGTTCCAAATCTTGTAACCCTTTAAACTATCCTTATACCCAATAAATATGCACCATTCAGATTTGTTATCCAACTTGCTCATTTTCTCTTTTGGAACATGTACATATGCATCACATCCAAATACCATCAGATGTGAAAGAGAGGGTTTCTTACCAGTCTATACCTCATGTGGAGTCTTATCCTCCAATGCTGATGAAGGTGATCTATTAACCAAGTAACATGCAGTCTCCACTTCCTCTGCCCAGAATTCTTGTCCTAACCCGGTACCACTACGCATGCTTCTTGCCTTTTCCATCAGCGTTCTATTCATTCTTTCTGCAAATCCATTTTGCTAAGGTGTGTATGGAATAGTATTTTCCTGTGCTACACCACACTTGTTACAGAACTCTTCAAATTCCTTCTTACAGAACTCCCCATCATTATCTATCCTCAACACCTTTATCTTCTTCTTTGTCTAGTTTTCGACCAGAGCATTAAGTTCTTTAAATCTGTCAAAGACTTCAGATTTATTCCTCAAGAGATATATCCATGTATTCCTTGAGAAGTCATATATGAATGAAACATATTGCATAGACTTACCCAGTGATGGAACTGACACAGGTCCAAACACATCATTGTGCACAAGCTTTAATATCTTGTTCGCCCTCTTAGCACCAGAAGGAAAACTCACCTGATTCTGCTTCCCATATACACAATGTTCACAAAAATCAAAATCCAGAGAGCTATTAGACATACCTTCTACCATACCATTTCCATGTAGTATTCGAAGGCCCTTCTCTCCAATATGTCCAAGCCTTTGATGCCATAGCATGGTCTTTTCTCTAGAGACCTCTAGGCTTTCTGCTCCACTTTCAGGAACCACAGAACTATTGCACCCATCAATAATAGTGCTACCCTGAAGCTTGTACAAAGTTCCAATGTGAACTCCCCGCTTTAATACTAGTGCTCCCCGAACCATCTTACATGTATCTTTCTCGAACACTGTTTTTACACATGCATCATCCATCTTGCTTACAAAAATCAGATTTATGGCAAATGTAGGAATGTGAAGAACACTAAGAAGTGTTTTGATCCTTCCACCTTGTAGCTTCAGCTTGAATTTTCCATGTCCGATGATTCTAGCCTTCCTATCATCACTTAAGAAGACATCACCACTGTCATATTTCTCATACTCGTAGAACGACTCCCTATGGGGAGTGAAGTGAAAGGATGCACCCAAGTCAATCAACCATGAATCACGATCTACATGTGTATTTGAAGAAGAAGCCAAATACACATCACCACCTTCATCTGAGGTGGTTTTTTCCTTTGCAAAAGGAGCATCATCAAATCCATTTCCTTTCTCAGGAGCTTTAGATTTGCAATCCTTTTTGTAGTGCCCTTCCTTTCCGCATTTCCAGTACACCTTTAAAAAATTTCCAGGAGATTTAGATCTCCCACTAGATTTAGATCTCCCACTTGAAACCTTATTCTTGTTTCTATTCTGGGACCTTCCTCGTATATGTACGACATCTCATTCTGACCCTCCATATTTCTTTGTCTCATTTCCTCCAACAGCAAGACTGAGATAATGTCATCCAAGTTCAACGTAGTTGTATTACTACCTATTGCAATAACCAGATTGTCCCACAAATTTGGTAGAGGACACAAAAAACTGATGCACTTATCTTCATCTGAGATTTTAATATCAACAGATGATAGCTGACTTACCACAGTATTGAAGGTGTTCATATGCTCTGTCACCAAGTCTCCATCCTTCATTCTTTGGTTATACAATTTTTTCCACAGGAACAATTTATTCACCAAAGACTTAGATTGGTAAAAGTCCCTAGCTTGTCCCACAAGGTCTTTGTCGTAGCTTCCCCAGATACATTCAAAAATAATGAATCTGAGACGCACAACTGTATTGTGCTCTTTGCCTTCCGATCCAATTTCTTCTAGTCTTCATCTGACATTGCCATTGGTTTAGTACCCAAATATGTCGCGATCCATTGGTACTTATCCACCAGTAGATCCTCCATCTTGAGCTTCCACAACTCAAAACTCAGACCATTAAATTTCTCAATCTCTATCTTCCTGCCTCTCTCCATCTTCTTTCACCGCAAGAATCGATCCCATAGATCTCCCACTGAATAGGGTCTACCTCAGGCTCGAGAAAAAAACCTCTCAGCAGCAAAGGCGTCCCCTTGAAGTCGAAAATGCTGTGATAACAAATGTAGGTTTTAACCCGGTACATAAATTATCTATGAAAAAATCCTTAAAATATAAAATAAACAATAGCTAGAGCATAAAATATAAAACAAATAAACACAGAGATTTTCCCCTAGATCCCAAATTCAGAAAACCAGCTTGATTTTTCATTATATTCATTTTAGTGTTACAACACATATATATACATGGATAAGCATGCATAAACCCCAATCCATTAACCCTAGATTAGAACATAATCGTAGTTCCCTTGACCGGATCTAAAAAATACCAGGGGTCGAAAACCATCATGCCCCAAAACCATGTGCAAACCCATGCACAAAACCATTAGCAGGTCCGCCCATCGGAAAATAAGGACCAAAAATATTTTCTGGGGCACTACCCTAGACCTCAACAAGGTGGGCTACCGCCTATGACGTCTCGGGGGCTGTCCGGCCCCCCCCCCCCCCCTGTTACCCCCTCGTGCGTGACTAGTCGTGGAAAGAATAGAACACAAACCCAACATATCTTGAGCTAGATTGGTCCATTCTGAGAATGTGAATAGTAATTTTTGACTATATTGGCCATTACAGAGCCATTGGTGATGATTGCAAAGCCATTAAATGACTTCTGGGTGTGAGTTTTCTTCATAGAAGTTCTAGGGGCCACCATGGCCCAATAACAAAATGAGGCTTAGCCAAGGTAGCTAGAGGCCTTATTCAAGAATCCAATAGTCACTTTTTAATGTTTCAAACATTATGAAACTAATGGTGAGGTTTTTAGAGCCAATAGAGGACTTATGAAGGCCATAATGCTTCAGATAATTTCTATGGGCCACGAGGGCCACCAAGTTCCAGTAGGAGAATGAGGCCTATCCAGAACAGCCAGTATCCATTCTTAGCAAACTAGTAGTATATTCTGACTATTTTTAAACTTATGAATCCATTGGAGGTATTTTCATAAGCATTTGAAGACATTTTAAGGCTGATATGATTCATAGAAGTTTTCAGTGAACCCAGAGTCAGGGTGTGCCACCAAGTGTTGGAGGTGAAACTAGAGCAACCAGAGGCCAATTTATGAAAGTGAATAGTATATTCTAACTATTTTGGAAATTTTTAATCCATTTAAGGGATTTTCAGATTCATTTTTAGACTTCTAGAGGTCGATAAGCCACAAGGATGTTTCGGGTAGCCCAGGGCCAATAGTGGATGGAGATCTAGATTGGGGAGCTACAGCTCATTTTGAGAAAATGAATAGCCTATTTTGGATGTATGATATATGATGGAAAACTTAAGGGCACCAGGAAGGGGTAAAGTATAATATATAATGAACATCTCAGGGAAGCTTAAGGGCACCGACAAAAGGGGTCAAATCTAAGGGAGCCGAGGTTCATCTTCAAAGAGATTTCAACCATTCGAGGAGTATGATGATATTCTAAACTCAATGGTATAGTCTAAATAACCATTGTAGTTGATTATTTTACTTGTAAAATATAATTTTCATCATAATATCAAAGAGCCAAGTCAGTTGACAAAGGCTCAAGGAGACGCAGCCCACAATATTCAAGTGAACTCCTATCTTAAATTTTCTCTTATGTGCTTATTATTATTTCCTGCACTTTATCATTGTTGCACATGCTTAACATTAGAAAATTAAAATGTTCTTAAAACACTTAAAAATTTATAAAATATACACCTATTTCAAGTATTCATTTTGCACAGTCATGTATAAGAAAGATCGTTTATTTGTTTAACTGAGTGGGAGGTGCTTGCGCATAAGCATTCCAAGTTATCCACCCATTTTTAGATCAACACTCATTGCATGTGGAATGGGATGGCTCCCTTCAGATCCCTATATGGGCATGATGCACCAACATTTGTAGATTGCGTTTTGGGAAAACAGGGAACCGATTAATAAGGACTGGGTTTAGAAGATCAGAGAAATATTGTGAATCCTGAAAGATAAGTTGTAGATGACTTAGAATCAACAAAATATTTGTGTAGATATGATTCAGGTGGACCATACCTTTGAGGTGAGGGCCCTATTATTGGGACCTAGAGACACAGAGCTGGAATTTGACTACTAAGTTTCTAACAAAAAGCCACCAAACTAGGCTCGAAAATATCCTAGTGATATCTAGGTATTGCTTCACAAACATCACAAATTTGTTGATGATATTGCTCCATGTAGATCCCCAAATAAACAGTTTGAGCATGTCATAAAATGATAGGAAGGGATTCAAGAAATCATAACCAACACTTATTTCCACCCAGGGTTGACAAGGATGATATCGAAAATCATATCAATTAGTTGTTCTGGTTGGGTCAAAATCATCCTAATTCTAGTCCTTTTGCTTCATCGGTGGTAATAGCTAAGAAGAAAGAAGGGACCTTAAGGATCAATATCGATTACTGGGAATGATCCATGTGGATATTTGTGGCCACCTGCATATTCCATTTTTATCCCCACCATTATTTCTTCCATTTTCCTTAATTATAACACATTTAATATTTTTTTTGCAGTTTGTTGGGTCCCAAACTTTCGAAGCCATTTGTAGACCCTAAACGACATTTTTTGGAAAATGGGAGGACTTGTAGCTGGAGGAAAGTGTATATAGTCATAAATTGTAGTCCTCATTAAAAATATATATCCGAGTTCTAGGAATTTCAACTGCAAACCCCTACATACGACTTTTTATTTTCCCATTTTCCAGAAAAACGTCGTTTAGGGCCTCAAAACAACTCCAGAAGTTTAGGACCTGAAAAACTGCCAAAAATAGAAAATTGTGCTAAAATTAAGGAAAATGAAATAATAATGGTTGGGTTCCAAGTGGAATAGGTGGGTGGCCACCAATATCCACCTAGATCAGGAACTTAATAATAAAGCAATAAAAAATCGATATCCAATTCCTAGAATTGATGAGTTGATGGGCCAATTCAGGGAATCCAAATACTAGTTCAAGATAAATATTTGCTTTGGATACAACCAGATCGTGATATGGGAATAACATATTTCAAAGAAATTTTTTTGGTTCCATTATGGGCACTATGATTTTTTTTTATGCCATTTGGACCAACTAATGCCCCCACTACATTTCAGTATTGGATTAACCATGTGTTCAATAAACAACTGCAGAAGTATATGTTGGTTTCAATTAATAAAATACTAATTTACAATAGGACTTGGGAGGATCATATCAAGCATTTGGATGAGGTGTTGGGAATTGTTAAAGAATAACAACTCTGTGAAAAAGTGTCGAAACATGAATTTTTGCATGACTTAGATGCTTTTCTTGGGGCACCTGACTAGGAGAAATTGGGTCCATGTAAAATTAGAGAAAATTAGGGCCTTCATCTAGTACCCTAAGTTAAATAATGTGAATAAAATGGAAAATATTCGTAGGCATCTATACCTATTATAGTAAGTTCCTTAAGGGGTTTCACCAAATGAAAACATCTCCTATAGACCACACTATGAAGGGAGATTTCAGTTGAACATACGAGGCACATGAAACCTTTGAGAGGATGAAAAATGTGATGATTTCATGCATTTTGCTACTTTTTATAGTCTTCACTCAACCATTTGTACTTGAGTGTGATGCTTTAGGGATAGGCATAGGAGTTTTGTCGATGCATAATAACCATCCCACTGATTTTCAGTTCCACAAACTAAGGGAATATGAGCATAATTACTCGATATATGATAATGATATTTTGGCCATCATGCATACATTGGCCAAATTCATATAGAACCTGGTGGGGAACTCATTTAAAGTCAGGACAAATCATAACATCCTAAGGTTCCTCATAGAGAAAAAAGAGTTGAGAGAGAGAAAACATAAGTGGATCAATAAATTACACACATATTATTTTGAGATTAACTATGTTAAGGGAAAGAACATTGTTGTATTTGTTTATCTTTTTGGAATACCACCCTCTTTCTCTCTCATGGATATGTTAGTTGACTAGAAATATTTCTTGATAGTTGTATGCTATAAGAACAAGTTTTCTTGTGAGATCCACTATGGGCTGACCCAAGATGATAGGTATCATGTTATTGATGATATCATTCATTAAAAATAAAAAAAAATACATGGTACTATAATCTCAACTCAAATAAAATATCGTGCAGGAAACACACATCTCACCATTGTTAGAGCACCCTAGGTACTTCAAAACTTATAGGAAGATCATAGAAAGATTCACATGGAAGGGCCTGCAGAAAAATGTGACGAGATTTGTGATGGAATGAAAGGTATTTCAATAGAATAAAGTAGAGAATAATTATCCAACAATATTACCTGAACCACTTCTCATTCGAAAGAAAACATGAAAACCCATTTTGAGGGACTTCATCACAAGGTTACCTCAAGTGCATGGGAAGGATTACATTTATTTGTTTGTTGATAGGCTCACCAATTTTGTGCACTTCTTCACCATACGTTTGTGATATTAGGTGTCACTAGTAGGGGATATATCCTTTTAGAAAGGTATTCTAATTGCAAATACTTCCAAATACCATTCTCGGTGATAGGGGCATCAAATTCATTAGAGGATTTTGGTAAGAGTTGTTTAGGCTAGTTTGGAAAATGTTAATTATGAGTAGTAGTTACCATGTGTAGATTGATGGATAGATAAATATAGTTAATAAATGGATAGACTGTAGATCAGTGGTTGTCATTGATGTCAACCCAAGCAACACCAGGGGCTACCCCGATATAGCATGGGAATTTAGACCTACCAAATTACTATATTAGGATTCAGAGATATTTTTTATGGATTCTACTTGTTGATATGTTTCCATTGATATATGGATTGCCACATAACTCTTCACGGTTTGGGAGATATTCATGTTTGAAGTTAGTAACCCCAGTTAGTGGGCTAAGACCCCATGGGGTTGTGGCATGACAATAATCATTGGTTGTGGTCATTGAATAATCAATAATTAATAATTTTTAGGCTCCTAAAATATCTCCCATTTTCATTTGTTGAAGACCCTCTAAACCTAAGAATTTATATAAATTGTGATCCACATATCCTCCTTAGGTAGGGATTTCGCTACTTGAAATAGGTCATCGTGGCATTTTCACTATAATGTTTTTTCTACAAAGGTTCAAAAGCTGAAATTTTTATGACGTGAAAAAAAAATCCTAAGGAAGTTTGTGTAAACATTTCATATCATGGTTTACAATATTTTTAGAGATATGATGTATGTAATTTAGGGGTTTTGCAGGCTCCTGAACTTCATCTCAAAGAGATGACATTTGGAAAATCATCATAACTCTCTCTCTGAGAATCAGATTGGAATTATGTAAAACATGGAGGATAGTGAATAGACTGTATTTTTCTATGCATCAATTTTAGAGTTGAAGGAGGAAACAATGAGAGGTGGTACGTCGTACAAGTTTTCTCTACTGAACTAGTCTATAATTAGGTCATTGTGAGAGATTAGGCATAGCTTTGACTTGAAGAATCAAAATTGCGTCAGACCTGTGTCATTGGAAATAAGACTCAGAGGACTAGTATCAGACAGAAAATCACATATTGGGGATCTAAAAGAAGAATGATACATCAGATTCAATATCGGGCTCCTATAAGGAAAGAAAAAACTAGATCATGTGTTGTCAAGGGCTACAAAGGACAAGAATTTCTAGGATAGAAAAGAAAATAAAGGTTCATTAGAGGAAAGCTCTAGGTATGTATATTCTATATATGCATGTTCATCTCTTAATTGCATTAGGTTCCATGTATTCTAGTTTTTTTTTTTTTCTTACCACTGACATATGCTTTGTAGGATGAGGTAAGTGTTGCTATTATCATGTCATGGGTATTTCCTTGAAGAATTTTTGTAGATACTATATATTAATCAATATAAGACTCAATGCATGATATAATGTTCCGAAGAGTGAGAAAGGGTAGCATGCCAAGAGCAGTAATCAAGGCGAAAAACAACAACAGTAAGTTCACCACATGATGTCTTCAAGTGGGAAACACTACATACATTCATTGTAAAGGTATCATTGTACTGAGTCATTGTAAAAGCATCATTGTAAAATTTCTACAAGTGTATATCTTCCGATAATTGAAGAGGAAGTGTCAATAGGTTGAGGATCATCATTAGGTGGTTGTGTCATAGTGTGGGTTATGGTCTAGTGTGTCTTTTTCTTCTACATCATTCTGTATCATTCTAAATTGGACCATTTTCCTTGGTATAAGAGTCCATTCTTATTTTATTCTTGTTTAGGGTGGTAGGGTGTTGCTAGGGTGATTTGTAGCTCATTTGGTGTTGCGACATCCATTCAGTTTACTAATGAAGAATCTCAGGCGTTGGAGTGTCCATCCAGTGGGAGATGGAGAAGAATTCTATTCTAGATTCTAGGAAGTTGGAGATTTTGTTTCAATTGGAGTTGAATATTAAAGAATTATTAGAAAATCATTCAAGTGGTTTTTGTCCTAGAGGGTGTTTCCACCTTAAAAAATGTGTGCATTTGTGTTCCTTTTGTTTACTGCTATCATTGCACAAACACTGATAATAATTTAAGACTAACTAATGCTCTGAAAGATTAATAATAATACTAATTGAAAGGAATATTGATTCACCCCCCTCTAAGTATTTCCAACAATTGGTATCAGAGATTGGTTCCTTCAATATAAGTTTAACAACTACAAGGAGGTCTTGGAGCATACCAAAAATAGTGTATCTCTATTCAATGAAAATAATTATGCACTCTGGAAAGGAAGAATTGAGGCATATCTCTTTGCGCAAGGTTATGAAGTATCAGACACTGTTCAAAATGGATTTACACCAATCGTGGATGAACAAGGTAAGAATAATTTCGTAAATGATGCAAAAGAAAAGAATATTATTATCAGTGGACTTATTGAATCTTTTTATCATAATGTGTTGGGTTGTAAAACTGCCCAAAATGTATGGGACAAACTTGAGAATATATATGCAGGTGACTCAAATTTCAAATAAGCAAAGCTTCAAATCTATAGAGAAAAAATTGAGCAACTCAGAATGAAAGAAGATAAAAACAGTGTTTCATACTTCCAACACGTTGATGAAATAACCAACACTATGGAAGAATTGGGAGAGCATGTTGATGAGAATACTATTATAAAAAATATTCTTAGAACGTTACCAAGGAGATTCAACCCAAAGGTATCAGCCTTAGAATATAGTGAAAATCTACACAAACTCAGTAAAGAGGAATTACATGGAGTTATCATATCATATGAAATGAGACTTGATCAAGAAGAGGGTACTTCGCATCTAGAAACTACACTCGCTGGATCTAAGAAAACCAATAAGGATAAACAACCTTCAAAGGAAATTACATCCACCTACAAGTGTGAAGAAAAGGAAGATGATGAAGATGGTCTTTCAGATGGAGAATATGCTTTCTTTACGACAAAACTAAAAATTGGTAAGGGGAAATTCAAAGGTAAATTCCATTGATATTTTCGGCTGTGTTGAGGTTGGAAATTTTGCAGAAAAATGTCCGAATAGAAGTGATGGAAACTCAAAAGGAAAGAAAGGATTTAAGAAATTCAACAAGCAAGGAAAAAAGAATGGATTCAAAAGGAGCTATCTCTCTAAAGAAGATAGCTCATCATCTTATGAAGACAGTGAAAACAAAGAAGAGGCAAATGAGAGAGTATTATTTATGGTCAAGCACAATAAAAAAGAGGCATCAAACAACAAAGAAGAAGGGTTGACCATAGAATAATTTAATAAGGAGGAAATCAAGCTTATAAAAGAGCTTAAGGCTGAGAAGATCCATTCCAATACTCTTGAATAACAAGTTCAAGGTCTCAAAATTGAAGTTTAAGAACACAAATGCATTGAAGGTTCACTTCAATGAAAGTTGGAAGAAAGAAAACAAGAAAGGGAAGAATTAGAAGCCAAATTAGTCTCACTGGGTAAGGAAGTAAAGAAGGGAAATTTTTTCCAAAACTATGCCAAAAACTCAAGGGCATTGCAAGAACTCATCAACAATCAATGATCTTAGAATGGAAAAACTAACCTCGGTTACAAATAAGAATAAGCATGACCTTCAAAACCAAAATAAAATGAACCTATGATATTTTACATGCACATAGACTTCATTGGACAAGATTCACAAGAACAGCCTTGGAAGACAATTCCTCGACAAAGATTTCCATCTAGGTGCCAACATATTTTTCATGGCTATTGTTATTCATGTGGAAAATTTGGTCATAAAGCTGTAGAATGTCGCGAGTAACCTAGGAACGAATACAATTCCATGAGATCTGTCAAATATGAACCTCACAGGGCTGAATGAATTATTCGTGTAAATTTCACTACCCTTTGAACCAAGACCTTTTACTTTGACTAATGTGTTAGAAATTTCATCAAAAAATTAGTGAAAATAAAAAAAAAACATATATGCATGCTGTAATAAGAGGAACATAGCAAGCATTAGCAACATAAGAGATTGATAATGGAGTTTTTCCAGGAGGGATGACATCTCCGGGCCTCAGTGTCAAGACAATGTAGGTTGCTGCATTAAGTGTTGGAAATAGTGAAGATGTACATGGATGGTGTTTTCTCTGTCATACAAGGAAAATTCCCTTATGCAGGAGTGGTTGGACCTCTCCACGAGATGTTCCACTATAGGAAATCTCATTCACAAAAAGTACTCCTATCAATATGACAATAACTCAAAGATAATGACTATGAGTATCCTGCCATCATGGCAACAAAAAGGATCTCAAAAAAACATACATGTGAAAATGAGTATCCTGCCAACATGGCAACAAAGGGATCTCAACATAATACAAATCCATGATAGAAATTACATTTCACATCAAGAAAAAAACAATATCCCACATCAAAAATCAACAAGGATGCATACAACACAATGCATCTCATAGCAAAGAGACAAAGAAGTACATGGATGACACTACATATACCTCACATCATGGAGCTATCTGAAGACAAGGATGATAAACTGCTAGATCTGGCTTGTACCAGTAATCTCATGGCATTGAATATCTTGAAAATTATTTCTTACACATTGAATGCTGACACCTACAACTTCACTTCGAAAAGTTCCCGAAAAAATAAGGCTTAGATGAAAAATTTGACTCCACCATTGAACTTGCGTCATTGAGAGGTGTAGGATCGATTGTCAATTTGTTTAATTCTAACAAAGTGAAAATATGGCCTTAGGGAATCTTTTAGATTTCACCTAGAGTCCTCAAAGATGTTGCTCCATAGGGAATCTAGCAATCTGCAACTCATAATAGGAATCTTATCTCACCATTGATATCCTTGCGAAATTTCGAGAGGACTGAGTATAAAGTTGATCTCATTCTGATACCAACGAATTTTCATTAGGAGAATTTCGAGGTCTAAAATGGGCCTCCTAAGAGAAATTTACAACAAAAATAAGCTTTATAAGAACCAATAAGATTCAAGATGATGATCTCAACCATGGGGGATGATTCACCATTTTTTAGATAAAAGGGTAAAAATATTAAAAAATAATAAAATAATAAAACTAATTTTTCAAATCGTATTTTCAACTTATCTCCCAAATTTGTTTCTCAAATTCTGAGTGGGAGTACTCATTGGATGAAAAATTTAATTCCTAATCCAAAGAGTACCTATGTTGCATACTTTTAATGGACCCTGCTACTTGAAAAATGAGAAATACATGAAAAACGTGATTGCAATCATATTTTTCATGTATTTCCCATTTTTTGTGTAGCATGATCCATCGAAACTATGCAAGATGGGTACTCGTTGTATGAAGAATAAAATTTTTCATCCAACGAGTACTCTCGCTCGAAATTTGAGTAAACACTTTGGGAGATAACTAGGAAATATGAGTTGAAAAGGTCGATTTTTAATTTTTCCCTTTAAAATTTGATGATGTCATCTAATATTATTTTTTTATTTCCACTATTATTTTATAATTTCCTTAGGAAGCCCATTTTATACCTCAAAATTCCCCTCTTAGGCCTCCAAGGAATTTGAAATATTCTCTCAAGATTCCTGAAGATTCTCCTCCACGAGGAATCTGCAAAACTACTGCTCAAAAGGAAAATCTACACAACATCGCGTTCCCTATGAATTTTTGCTTGAAATGCATATAAATTTTAATACATTCTAAAAATTTTACCACCTTGAGATGAAAATATTCCCTTGGCATCAAGTAGGATTATGTCTCGAACTGCATGCCTTCTCCTACCTCGATCTACGTGCTCCAACCTCTGCTACCTTGGCCTTCTCTTTTCCCATGGGTCCATTGGCCTCCCTGTGCCCTCATCGCTTTCGTATTCTCCATCATTCTCCATGGTTTCCTTGAACCATTTGAATTGCATTTTATAACAAAGTGTGATAATGGATAAGATAAAGTGTCAGGTTGGCACATTGGTTAGCATAATCATATTAAGATAGTTGTTCTTGGGAGGTTTTGAGTTCAAATCCCATTGAGTCCAAATATTGTTTGAAATCCCAATTTTAGTTTTAATATAGATTTTTCAAGCTATAAAGTATATGGAATTTGTATCTCCATATTGTAATGACTCCCAAAAAGAAAAATGGAGGTTTTTTTTAGTATGGAATTTAACCATATTTAAATTGATTTTGATTATTTAATAACTATATATTAATATATAGTTATCTTATTTTGATGATTTTATTTTTATTTTTTTTTGTGGGAAATTAAATATCATTTTGTTTTGTGTTTTCTGTAGGGGCAAGGGGCCAATGGAGGAGCCCCATGTGTCAAAATATGAGGGGCTTTCCATGTGGGTCCCATGTTCTTACTGGGACACCATGTGGCATGATATGGGCCCCACTTCCCTTACCTTAACAAAACTTCATACTGCTCTAACATTCTTATACGAGATCAGATTGATGGACTGTTCAGATTGTTGCAATCAGGGGGATGAAATATTCAACCTGAAGTTGGTTCAAGAGAAATCGAACACTTTTATTTTTTAGCTTTCATCAGCCCTCTTTGTCCTATGTGTGTCTCTGGAGCCACCTGGATCATTCCTCCCCATTGAGAAGCTTTTGGTCCTCCAAAATCATCAACAATAATATGCAACTCTTGTGTACTATGTCTGCACCATAAGTGTCCTGAAAGGTCACCCTTCCTGCTCCTTCACCTTTTTCCTTCAAAGCCTAAAGCAATGAACTGACACCTGCATCCTCTGTAAACCTGTAGTACAATCTCCTACAAATTACATGCTCAAATTATGACCAACTATGACCCAAGAATTTCCATACTTTTCACGCTTCAATTATTCGAATGCCTCTATTGTGGATTACAATTAAAGCTGAAATTGATGTTTTTCCTCCTCCTCTTCTTGTAGAAGTGTTTTCAAATCGGCATTGATTGATGATTGTATTTCATAAGCTTCATACAACATTTCTTCTTTCTCGGACACCTTGGGCATGGTCTCATACATGTCTTTGACATTCTCCATTGCTTAATTCAGTGAACTTTCAATGCTCTGCGCCTACAATCCAAATAAGCAAGAAGACCACTCTGATACCACTTGATCTGGGTAAATTTAGCTACCTTTTAAACCAAGACCTTTTACTTCGGCTGATATGTTAGAATTGCATCAAAACATTAGTGAACATAAAAAGAACATATCTGCATGCTGTAAATAATATGAACATAACAATCATTAGTAACATAAGAGATTGATAACAGAGTTTAATATGGAATTTGTATCTCACGACTCCCAAAAACAAAAATGGAGGTTTTGTTTAATATGGAATTTAACCATATTTAATATGATTTTTGTTATATAACAATTTACCATATTTAAATTGATTTTGATTGTTTAATAATTATATATTAATATATAGTTATTTTTTTAATGACTTTTTTTGTTTTTATGTGGGAAATTAAATATCATTTTGTTTTGTCTTTTCTAGAGGGGCAAGGGGCTAATGGAGGAGCTCCACGTATCAACAGCTGAGGGGCTTGCCATGTGGGTTCCACGTGCTTACTCGGATGCCATGTGGCATGCTATGGGCCCCACTTCCCTTGCCTTAAAAAAACTTCAAACTGCTCGAACTTTATTATACGAGCTCGGATTGACACGTTGTTCACACTGTTATGATTAGGGCGATGAACTATTCAATCTGAAGCTAGTTTGAGAGAAATCAAAACACTTTGATTTTTTAGATTTCATCATCCCTCTTTGTCCTCTGTGTGTCTTTGGAGCCACCTAGATCAACGAAACAATAGATTTTAACATTTAATAAATAATATGGAATGTTACAAATGTCGAAACTTTGGACACATAGCCAGAGACTGCATACTTGAAAATCCTCCAGAATAATCCTTGAAGCCACAGAATGAACGAACATGCAAGAAGAAGAAGACTGATAATTGTGCTCTCGTTGTCAAGGCTCAGAACAAAAATGATGCGTGGTATGTTGATAGTGGTTTCTCAACACATATGATTGGAGATAGAAGGAAATTTGTATCTTTGCAAGAGATGAAGGATGGAACTGTATCCTTTGGAAATGATGGATCTTCAAATGTTATAGGATCATGTACTGTCACTCTGAGAAAAAAAAATATTCTAGCCAAGAATTCTCTATTGGTTCAAAACATGAATCACAATCTACTCAATTTTGGACAAATGTACGATCAAGGACACACAATGCTAGTCAACTCCACAAAATTTGAAATTAGTAAAGGTAGGTATCGTAAAATTGTGGCTATAGCAAGTTGAGCTCCAAACGACATATATGTTCTACGTGAAGCAACTAAAGCATTTCTAATAGCTAAAGAAGATTAAAGTTGGTTATGGCACAAAATAATGGGTCACATAAACTTTGACAATCTTGTCAGGATAAGAAGAAAGGAAGTAGTACCATACATGTCGAAAATCCAAAAACCTTCCAACACACTATGTGAGGCTTGTCAGCATGGCAACTAGGAAAAAGTCAAATTTAAAACAAAATGACACTTTTCATCACATCCGTTGGGATTGATACATACTGATGTATGTGGTCCTGTCAGAACAAAAGGCTTAGATGGAGAATTATATTTCATGTTAATGATAGATGACTATACCAGGATGACATTCATCAGTTTCCCAAAGAAAAATCTGAAGCATTTGAGTGCTTTAAGATCTACAAGGAGTTGGCCGAAAATGAAACTAATTTGAAAATAAAGTGTCTAAGATCAAATAATGGCAGAAAATTCACTTCCAAGTTATTTCAAAAATACTTTGACTGAAATGGAATATAAAGAAAATTTTGAACAACACGAACACCTCAGCAAATGTTGTTGCTGAAATAAAGAACATAACCATATCAGAAATGGGTAGAATAATGTTGAAGGAGTCAAAATTGGATTAAAAATTCTGGGTTCAAGCAACTGATATGAAAATATTCATTATCAACTGAAGTCTTATCAGAAATAATTGCAACAAGAACCCATATGAATTATGGAAAGGACAAATAGCTAATGTAAAATATTTCAGAATCTTTGGAAGCAAATGTTATATCAAAAGAGAAGATCAAAAGTTGGGTAAGTTTGAATCACGTGTTGACGAAGGTATCTTTTTTGGTTGATCACACAAAATAAAGGCCTATAAATGATATAATCTAAGATGAAAAAAAATAGTGGAGAGATTAAATGTTACATTTGACGAAGATGGTGTCCTAAAGAATGATTATGAGGACCTATAATATTGGAAACTTGAGACAGAGGCTGAAAAATACATAGAGAAAATTATAGAACAAGAAGCAACTGTCAACTAGGAAGAAGTAAATAATGATCATCAAGATAGACATGAATAAAAATAAGAAGCCCCTCCAAAGAAAAAAAAAGAATGGATTCAAAAGAACCATCAATCAAATCAAGTCATTGGTGACATAAATGAAGGTCGATAGCTTCGTTCATCAAAACAAGCTCACAATACTTTTCTAGCAACCTTTGAGCCTAGTAGTTTTGAGGAAGCCAGCCAGAATGAACATTGGGTAGAAGCTATGAATGAAGAATTGGATAAAATTGAGAAGAATAACATATAGGAATTAGTTCCACTACCAAAATATAAAAATGTCATTGGGAATAAATGGGCATTAAGGATCAAATTGAATGAATATAGAAAAGTTACTAGAAACAAAGAAATATTGGTTTGCAAAGACTATGCACAAGTGGAAGGAATTGATTTCAACGAAACATTTGCACTAGTTACCAAAATGAAAGCCATTTGGATGTTTCTTGCCTATGCTTGTTCAATAAAAATCAAGTCTACCAAATGGATGTTAATTCAACATTCCTAAATGACGAATTAGAAGAATAAGTTTACATCGAAGAACCTAAAGGTTTTCTACTCATAGAAAAATAAGACTATGTTTGTAGGTTAAAGAAGGCTCTATATGGTCTCAATCAGGCTCCTAGAGCATGGTATGCTCGTCTTGATGGATATCTACATCAACAAGGGTTCAAGAAAGTTACTCCTGATAGAAATATTTATGTACAAATAGAAAAACATAATTTAACAATCATTGAGGTATATCTGGATGATATAATCTTTGGTAGCAATGTTGATCGACTAAGTAAGAAATTTTCTACAAATATGCAAAGTGAGTTCAAGATTTTTTTATTTGGTGAGCTGACATACTTCTTAGGGCTTCAATGTTGAATCTCTAATTAAACTGAGCGGGGGGGGGTGAATCAGTTTAATACATTCCTGATCTTTTAAACTTTTCAATAAACTTATTTACACCTTCATTTCAAACTCTATTTAATGTGAGTGTAATCTTAGAATGTAATCTGAAAGTATTAGTTTAATAGAGCAGTAGACTTAATTTGAGAGCAGCAGGTATTAAGCAAATGATACATATCAGATCAATACATAAATATCATGCACAGAGACACCAGATATAAGTGGAAACCCATAAAAGGAGAAAACCACATCTTATTATTGTTGTGATGCAAAGGCAAGCTCCAACTCCCTCTCACCACTGTTTTTCTGCAGGCACCAACCTACAGGAGGCTCCTACCTCAATTCTGCAAGCTACAACTTGCAAGGAAGCATCAACTCCCTTCAGTTTTCTACAGGCACCAACCTACAAGAGGCTCCAACCTCAGTCAGCTACAACTGACGACTATCAAGCTGCAACTTGATAGGGAAGCTCCAACTTCCTCAATTTATCAAACTGAAAGTTTGCTGATTTACCTCAGATATCAACTCTGTTCTGTAGCTTCTCCTTCTGTTCTGCTTTTCTTAATCTTCTCTGTCTTACTCTTCTATATTCTGCCTTCTCTCGATTTACTCTCTCTTCATTTAAAAAAAAACTCCCTCTGCATATCAAGATGATATTATTTATAGATTTCCTCACATGACTGTTTGTATTCTGCTTGGAATTCGAAATGGAAAGTCATGTCTCTTTGCCTTCTGCCTTCTCACTCCTTTTATCAGCTTACTCAAAAATTATAATTGTAGGTGTCAATTTTAACATTACAGTGGGATTTTGTTTTCTCTCGGAGACTTGCCAATGCATCACAAACAATAAAAATTTAAATAAAACATTTACATTCAAATTTAAATGAGAACTCCAGCTCAACTCATTTAGTCTTTTGAATTGGTACGCATTTGTCTTTTCTTTGGTTGTCTTTGTCTTTTCTGTGACTGTGTTTTATCTTCTTTCGGATCTGTTTTCTCTTCTATCCTCTGCTGTGGTGTAACTGCTGCATATGTGTAAATGTGCCTTTTATATCCGCTGACTGTAAATCTGGAGGAATTCCAATCCCTTTTATGCCATTAGTGTCTTGTTGATGTGGCAGGTTTCGCAGGCCGGAACATACATATATCACAAGCGTTAATAATCGCCCTCCCGTAAAGCTAAGGTCCATGGGTCTAGAGACCACGCGGCTTATCGCAACCGTGTTATATATATAACTCAATAACCATTATATATCATATGTGTTATGCCCCCGGATCATATTCAAACGTTATTCAACATATATAATATATACAATTTATTTGCAAATAACCCGACGTCCATAAGGATTGGCTGCCAATACGATTAGACCTGGAACTCAAGTTGTATATGAGTCGTAGTTTATATACCAATCGGGTCTGGATTTCCAATCGCAATTGCAACTCTTATATTCTCCGATGCGATTGACCATTGCCGATGCGATTAGAACCTAGAGCTGAAATCTTTGTTAATCATAATTTATAAGTCCATCGGGTCCGAACTCTTAATCGCAATTGCAAGTTCTTTAATATGTGTTACGATGGTTTGTTTCTTTCCGATGCGATTGGAACTGGACTTCAAACACTTTTTTAAACATGGTTTATAGACCCATCGGGTCCGGTCTTCCAATCGCAATCACAAGTCTTTAACTTATGTTCCGATTGACCAGTGCCGATACGATTTGACCGTAACTCAAATATGTATTAACCCCTGCTTATAACAGGATCGGGTCCGCCATTTCAATCGCAGCGTTTTACAAAAGACATGCGATTGGGAACTCGGATGCGATTAGCATCTATCAACTCCTGCTTATAACACGATCGGGTCCGCCATTTCAATCGCAATCGCAACTTTCTGTTGCGATGTTCCGCTGCCCTTGCGATCTCCGATTGCGATTGGGGAGAGGTCCCACCATCTAAAACTTCGTTTTGTGTGCTCCATAATATAACAGACATATATGTATACTTTTCCAAAGGGTTAAGCGATTCCCGGAATATGGTTTATATGTTATATGTAACGCCCATCGGGTAATGATTCTCGGAATTATACATACGACTGTATCTGCCGGCTTGGGCGATTCTCGAAATTTTATATCTCTCCTCCGGGTTGGGCGATTCTCGGAATTAGATTCGTGTTGTATAACGCCGGTTGGAGTGTGCGATTCCCGGAATATGGTTCTGTATTATATGCCGCTGGAGTGAAGCGATTCTCGGAATTTTGTAACTGCTCTCTGCCTCTGTCTCTGCCTCTGCTCCGCTGGTTGGAGAGTGCGATTCCCAGAATTTTGTAACTGCTCTCTGCCTCTGTCTCTGCTTCTGTCACTCTGCCTCTGTCTCTATCTTTCGATAACGGTTCTTCACTGTGCTTCTATGACTGTTACATTTTGACTTTCTTCTTGCTGCCTCTATTGCTTTCGCTGTGCCTCTTTTGCCTTCCTCTGCTTCAGCGCTGCCTCTTTTGCCTGAGTGCTACCTCCTTTGCCTGAGTGTTGCCTCCTTTGCCATCAATGACAATATTTCCAACAGTCTCCCCCTTTGGCATTGATGGCAATCCACTTTCTCTATTTGCTTTCTCTTTCTCTTGTTGCTTGCTCTTCCTGTTTGCTATTTGTTCTTCCTCCCCCTTTGACATCAATGGCAAAGGATGACTCCTCATCCCTCCGTATGGGTTCTGTCGTTGTATTTCCTTTCTCTGAGTTACGTTTAGGTCCTCTTCTGCTGAAATTGGACTATGTTGTGTTTCATTTGTAGTGCATGTAATATGTGCTAGATTGCAGACAGAGATGATGCATTTTACGATTGAAAGGTTCTTGTTGCTTCTGAATGCTGATAATATTGATAATGCTGATCATGTGGACTTGTTTTATGCTTATCTTGCTGGCTGTTCTCCCCCTGGAATGATATCTTCGTTTTGTTCTCCCCCTGAGACTGTACTTTCTCTTCATATTAGAGAATAGTATCTACAGATACTACCTCTAGTTTGTCTCTCAAGTATTCGAATGGTTCTCTGGCAAGTGGTTTGGTAAATATATCTGCTATCTGTTCTTTCGTTGATACATAGTCCAGTTTAACTATCTTTTGAGCCACTTGTTCTCGGAGAAAATGATACTTGATTGGTATATGTTTAGTTTTTGAATGAAGCACGGGATTTTTAGATATACTTATAGCACTTGTATTATCACATTTGATTGAGATAGGTTCATTAATGCTTACCTTCATGTCTTGAAGTGTCTGCTTCATCCACATGACTTGTGTGCAACATGCTGCTGCTGCTATATATTCTGCTTCAGCTGTAGACAGAGAGATGGATGTTTGTTTCTTGCTTAGCCATGCCACCAGACTTTCTCCTAGATAGAATGCACCTCCCCTTGTACTCTTCCTATCATCCACACAGCTGGCCCAATCTGCATCTGTGTATGCTGTCAAGGTGAAGCTTTTGCCTTTAGGATACCAAAGCCCATATTGTGCAGTTCCTTGTAGATATCTGAGTATTCTTTTTACTGCCAGAAGATGGTTTTGTTTAGGTGCTGCTTGATATCTTGCCACTAGTCCTACTGCTAGCATGATGTTTGGTCTTGAACCTGTCAAGTACAGCAGGCTTCCTATCATGGATCTGTAGAGTTTTTGATCTACATCTGCAGACCTATCATCAGCACACAGCTTGCATCTCGTGATCATGGGGGTTGTCATTGGTTTGCAGTCCTCCATTTTGAATTTTTTCAGCATTTCTTTTAAGTATTTTTCTTGAGAAATGAATGTGCCTGTGTTCTTTTGCTGAATTTGCGGTCCCAAGTAGAAACTGAGTTCTCCAATCATAGACATTTCAAACTCTGTTTTCATCTCATCAGCAAAACCTTTTGCTAGTTCATCTTTGTTGCTTCCAAACATAATGTCATCAACATATACAACAACAATTAGGAGTTCATTTTCATGCGCTTTTATGTATAGATTGTTGTCTACTCCACCTCTCTTAAAACCATGTTTTTGCAAATATTTGTCCAGTCTTGAGTACCAAGCACGAGGAGCCTGTTTCAGTCCATATAGGGCCTTCTTCAGTCTGCACACATAGTCTTCTTTGTCTGTCAATGAGAAGCCTTCTGGTTGTTCCATGTACACTTATTCTTCTAGATCTCCATTAAGAAAAGCAGACTTTACATCCATTTGATATACCTTGAAGTCTTGATAGCATGCAAATGCCAGGAACATTCTGATAGCTTCCATTCTGGCTACAGGTGCAAATGTTTCATCATAGTCAAGTCCTTCAATTTGTGAGTATCCTTTGCAGACCAGCCTGGCTTTATTCCTGATTACTTGTCCTTGCTCATTCATTTTGTTTTGAATACCCATTTTGAACCAATGATATTTTTCTCAATAGGTCTAGGAACTAGTTCCCAGGTATTGTTCTTCTCAATTTGGTCCAATTCTTCATTCATTGCTTTTATCCAATACTTGTCCTTGCTGGCTTCTTCAAATTTATTTGGCTCTATTTGTGATAACATGGCTATGTATACTTCTTCTGTTTGTTCTGTTAGCTGCCTTCTTGTCTGGACTCCTGCTTTCTTGTCTCCTATGATCTGATCTCCAGGATGATTCTTCTGAGTGTATCTTGAGGGGGTTTTCGAGCTCAGCTCTGCATCATCTGTTGTCTTGCTTGTTTCATCGTCATCCTTGTCTTCCTCTTCATGGTTGTCTGATGGACTGCAGCAGTCTGTATTTCTTGTATTGTTTGGAAGTTCTTCATCAAATCTCACATCAATACTTTCAACTATCTTCCGAAGGATCTTGTTGTAGCACTTGTACCCTTTGCTTTTGGAAGCATATCCTAGAAAAATCCCTTCATTTTCTCTTGCATCAAATTTCCCAAGGTTTTCATCATTATTCTTTATGTAACACTTGCTACCAAAGACTCTGAAATGTTTTATTGAAGCTGGCTTTCCATGCCATAGTTCATATGGAGTCTTGTCATTGCTTGGCCTTAAGTGAGCTTTATTAAGGATATGTACTGCTGTGTGTACTGCTTCTGCCCAGAAGGTTTGAGCAATATTATTCTCTTGCATCATAGCTCTGGATATTTGTTGTACAGACCTGTTTTGTCTCTCTGCTACTCCATTCTGCTAAGGTGTCCCTGCAATAGTAAATTGTTTCTTTATTCCATGTTCATTACATAGGTCTGCAAAGTCATAATCTGTGAATTCTCCTCCTCTGTCTGATCTGATACATTTCAGCTTGCATCCAGTTTGATTTTCTGCTAATGCTCTGAATATCTTAAATTTTTCAAATGCTTCTGATTTATTTTTGAGAAAGGCAACCCATGTCATTCTGGAGAAGTCATCTATTATCAGCATGAAATAGGATTCTCCACTTGGTGTTCTAGTTCTAGCAGGTCCACATAGGTCCATGTGCACAAGCTGGAGTGGTCTTCTTGTTGACAACTCCTCTTTAGATTTAAAGGATGTGCGAGTCTGTTTCCCTAATTGACAAGATTTGCATATAGTACTAGAAGGCCTTTTTATTTCTGGCATGTCTTTGACAGCTTTCTTCTTGCTCAATTTGATGATATGGTCAAAGCTGAGATGTCCCAATCTCCTATGCCACAACCATGACTCCTCAAGTTTGCTAAGATGGTAGGCTTCACCTTCCTCTTTCACTATGTATACATTGTTCTCTGTTCGAACACCTTTGAGCAGAGTCTTTCCTGTTGTGCTTGACCTGACTACACAATCTTGTGCTCTAAAAAGAACTTCACAGCCTTTGTCACACATCTGACTGACACTCAGTAAATTTGCTTTTAGTCCATCCACAAATAGTACCTCTTGGGCTTTTCCTCTGCCATTGTCTATGCTGACTGAGCCTTTTCCCTTGATATTTCATGATTTATCATTACCAAAAATAACATTGCCAGATTTCTTTTCATCAAGAGTTATAAACTTGCTTCTGTCTCCAGTCATGTGTTTGGAGCAGCCACTGTCCAAGTACCACTGGCTTTTCAGATCTTGAGCAGTTAGAGCCAGGTCACATTTATTCACCTTCTTTATCCACTAGAGGCCCCCTTTTGAACATTTGATTATAGTTTTTGCATAATTGTGAGCATGAACAAAATTTCTTTGACTCATAAACCTCCTTGAGGTATTGAACATCGATCTTTGTCTATACTTTCTACATTCAATAATTTTATGGCCAAATTCCTTACAATAAAAACAATAACCATAGAAATTATTTGCATACCTGATGTAAGGTTGTTTTCTCCATTTGTTTGTTTGAGATAGCCTCTTCACTGTTTGCATCTTTTGCAGGTCTGAATTACTCTTCCTTGCATAACAATATGCAACAATGTGTCTTGGCTTGTGGCAGACATAGCAGGTGGCATTCTTCATAGGAGGGAAGAATTTCCTCTGATGACTTCCAAATTTGATATACTTAGGGGCATATGATTCTTTTTCTGCCATCTTAGTATTCATTATATTCTTTGTTACTAGAGGTTTCTTCTGCTCTTTGTCTCTCTTATTGCAGATTCCTTCTTTTGTTGGAACTATTTGAGCTACTTCCTCATCCTTCTTTTCTTTTACAAAAATAATCTCTCTGTCAACCTTTTCTTTTCCTTTACTTGATTCTCCTTCGTAGCCTATTCCAATCTTTATCATAGGGGATCTTTGAGCAACCAAAATTTCATTCAACTTAATAGAGCTTGTTGTTTGAGAAGGGTATATAGAAACTTTCTGTTGAGCATTTTATAATTTCTTTCTCAGACACAGAATTTCTTCTTCCAGCTTCTCTTGTTCTCAAGATTTATCTTTGATTTGCTGAAGTAACATATCTTCTATCTTCTTGGCTTCTTCAAGCTTTACCTTCAGCTGCATGAGGACTTCTGAATTTTGTTCTTCTTCCACACATTTTAGGAGAATCTCTTTTTGTTTTTTGCATTTTAGTTTGAGTCTGTCAATCTCCTCCAGAGCACTTCTTAGCTCCCCCTCAAGGTCTACTTCCCCTTCTTCTTCTTCATCTTCTAGTAGGAGTCCCTCAAGATCTTCTATGGCCATCAATAAAATTTCTGAGGTTCCTTCTTCACTTGAGGGTTCATCTGAGTCTTCAGATGCACTGCTGTCTTGCTGAGCATAGAAGGATTTTCTGCTGAATTTCTTTCCTTTCTGCCAGAACTTTGATGTGTCTTTCTCTGATTCTTGAGCTTGATTTCTTACTTTCTTATGAGGACATTTAGCAGCATAATGTCCAACTCTTCCACAGTTAAAGCATTTGAAGGGAAGTTTACCTTTGTATCTACCTGAGCCTCTATCCAATTTCTTGACAAATTTAGCCTCTTCTTCATCAGAGCAAGAGCATATTTCTTCCTTTTCTTCTTTCCTTTTTTCTGTTTTGAATGCTACTTCCCTTGTACTTGGCTTCTTCTGTGGGAGCCTCATTTCATAGGCTGTTAGATTTCCAAGTATCCGGTTCATGGTCAAAGTCTCCCAATCCGCTGTCTCTTCTATTGCAGATACCTTGGGATTAAATCTGGATGGGAGTGATCTTAGAATATTTTTCACAACTATACTTTCTGGTATGGTTTCTCCAAGAGCTTTCATATTGTTAACAATTTCTGCAACTTTTAAGAAGAAGCTGCCAACATCCTCATCATCATTCATTTTTAAGTTTTCAAACTGGGCTCTATATACTTGAAGTTTGGCAGTTTTTACTTTCTGGTCTCCCTCATGTATGTCTTCAAGAGTATCCCATATTTTCTTAGCAGTGTCTTTGTGCATTACTTTAATAAACTCTGCTTCACATAATCCATTCAGGATGGCATTCATGGCTTTTGCATTAGCCACAAAATCTTGTTTTGCGTCCTTTTCTGAGTCAGTTGCCTTCGGGGCATATCCTAATTCCACAGCAGCCCACACTTCTATTCCTAGAGACATTATGTATGTCTTCATTCTGATTTTCCAGAAAGCATAATTTTCACCAGTGAAGAAAGGGGCTTTATTGGTTGAGCATCCTTCCTTACTAGCCATCTTGGGAACCTAGGATCTCCTTTCAGTTGTTAGACTTGTACAAAGGAACCTGCTCTGATACCAATTGTTGAATCTCTAATTAAACTGAGAGGGGGGGTGAATCAGTTTAATACATTCCTGATCTTTTAAACTTTTCAATAAACTTATTTACACCTTCATTTCAAACTCTATTTAATGTGAGAGTAATCTTAGAATGTAATCTGAAAGTATTAGTTTAATAGAGCAGTAGACTTAATTTGAGAGCAGCAGGTATTAAGCAAATGATGCATATCAGATCAATACATAAATATCATGCACAGAGACACCAGATATAAGTGGAAACCCATAAAGGGAGAAAACCACATCTTATTATTGTTGTGATGCAAAGGCAAGCTCCAACTCCCTCTCACCACTGATTTTCTGTAGGCACCAACCTACAGGGGGCTCCTACCTCAATTCTGCAAGCTACAACTTGCAAGGAAGCTCCAACTCCCATTAATTTTCTGCAGGCACCAACCTACAGGAGGCTCCAACCTCAGTCAGCTACAACTGACAGCTATCAAGCTGCAACTTGATAGAGAAGCTCCAACTTCCTCAATTTATCAAACTGAATGTTTGTTGATTTACCTCAGATATCAGCTACATTGCGCTTCTCCTTTTGTTGCGATTTTCTTAATCTTCTCTGTCTTACTCTTCTATATTCTGCCTTCTCTCGATTTACTCTCTCTTCATTTAAAAAAAAAACTCCCTCTGCATATCAAGATGATATTATTTATAGATTTCCTCACATGACTGTTTGTATTCTGCTTGGAATTCGAAATGGAAAGTCATGTCTCTTTGCCTTCTGCCTTCTCACTCCTTTTATCAGCTTACTCAGAAATTATAACTGTAGGTGTCAATTTTAACATTACAGTGGGAGTTTGTTTTCTCTCGGAGACTTGCCAATGCATCACAAACAATAAAAATTTAAATAAAACATTTACATTCAAATTTAAATGAGAACTCCAGCTCAACTCATTTAGTATTTTGAATTGGTACGCATTTGTCTTTTCTTTGGCTGTCTTTGTCTTTTCTGTGACTGTGTTTTATCTTCTTTCGGATCTGTTTGCTCTTCTGTCCTCTGCTATGGTGTAACTGCTGCATATGTGTAAATGTGCCTTTTATATCCACTGACTGTAAATCTGGAGGAATTCCAATCCCTTTTATGCCATTAGTGTCTTGTTGATGTGGCAGGTTCCACAGGCCGGAACATACATATATCACAAGCGTTAATAATCGCCCTCCCGTAAAGCTAAGGTCCGTGGGTCTAGAGATCACGCGGCTTATCGCAACTGTGTTATATATATAACTCAATAACCATTATATATCATATGTGTTATGCCCCTGGATCATATTCAAACGTTATTCAACATATATAATATATAAAATTTATTTGCAAATAACCCGACGTCCATAAGGATTGGCTGCCAATACGATTAGACCTGGAACTCAAGTTGTATATGAGTCGTAGTTTATATACCAATCGGGTCCGGATTTCCAATTGCAATCGCAACTCTTATATTCTTCGATGCGATTGACCATTGCCGATGCGATTAGAACGTGGAGCTGAAATATTTGTTAATCATAATTTATAAGTCCATCGGGTCCGAACTCTTAATCGCAATCGCAAGTTCTTTAATATGTGTTGCGATGGTTTGTTTCTTTCCGATGCGATTGGAACTAGACTTCAAACACTTTGTTAAACATGGTTTATAGACCCATCAGGTCCGGTCTTCCAATCGCAATCGCAAGTCTTTAACATATGTTCCGATTGACCAGTGCCGATGCGATTTGACCGTAACTCAAATATGTATTAACCCCTGCTTATAACAGGATCGGGTCCGCCATTTCAATCGCAGCGTTTTACAAAAGACATGCGATTGGGAACTCGGATGCGATTAGCATCTATCAACTCCTACTTATAACACGATCGGGTCCGCCATTTCAATCGCAATCGCAACTTTCTGTTGCGATGTTCCGCTGCCCTTGCGATCTCCGATTGCGATTGGGGAGAGGTCCCACCATCTAAAACTTCGTTTTGTGCGCTCCATAATATAACAGACATATATGTATACTTTGCCAAAGGGTTAAGCGATTCCCGGAATATGGTTTATATGTTATATGTAACGCCCATCGGGTAATGATTCTCGAAATTATACATACGACTGTATCTGCCGGCTTGGGCGATTCTCAGAATTTTATATCTGTCCTCCGGGTTGGGCGATTCTCGGTGATTGGTGTTGTATAACGCCGGTTGGAGTGTGCGATTCCCTGAATATGGATTCTGTATTATGCCGGCTGAGTGGCTTGATTAGATTTGTATTTCTCTCTTGCCTGTCTACTGTACCTTTCCGTATTTGGTTGGAGGAAGTGCGGTCTGGAGAATTTTATGTGCTCTCTGCCTCTATCTCTGCTTGTCCCTCTGCCTTTGTCTCTATCTTCCCGAACACGGTTCTTCTTTATTGCTTCACAATACATTACATTTGACTTTCTTCTTGCTGCACTCCCAATGTTGTGCCTCTTTTGCCTTACTTTGCTACAAAATTGTGCCTCTTTTGCCTGAGTCTCGCCTTTGCTTAGTCTTGCTCCTTTTCCATCAATGAAAATATTTCCAACATTCAAATATATCAGCGAGAGAAAGGAGTATTTATATGTCAAGCCAAGTACATCAAGGAAATTCTCAAGAAATTCAAAATGGAAGATTGCAAACCCATCCTTACTCCAATGGTAACAGGTTTCAAATTGAGCATAGACGACTCATCTAAGGATGTGGATTACAGGTTGTAAAAATCTATAACTGTTAGTCTTCTATATGTAACAACCTTCCGACTAGATGTTATGCAAGTAGTTGGACAAGTAGAAATATTCCAAGAAGCACCAAAAGAATCACATATTATTGTCATGAAAAGAATTCTTAGATATCTAAAGGGCACAACAGAATATAGCTTATGGTATCCCAAGGGTAACAATGTCATTATTCAAGACTTTATAGACGCAGATTGGGCAGGAAGCGTTGATGATCGTAAGATTACTAGTGGAGCAACATTCTATCTAGATGGTTGTCTCGTATCATGGTTGATCAAAAAGCAAACTTGAATCTAGTTATCTATAGTAGGAACAAAATACATTGTAGTGGCAGCTTGTTGTACTCAAGTTCTTTGGATGAAAAAAACTTTACAAGATCTTCAAGTACAATTAAGTGAGCCTATTTGCATATTTTGTGATAACACTAGTGCCATCAACATCTCCAAGAATCTTTTCACCCATTAAAAAACAAAACACATTCCGATAAAATATCATTTTGTTTGAGAACAATTCACTGAAATGAATATCAAAATTGAATATGTTGGTACAAAATAACAAGTTGTTGATATCTTCACTAAACCCTTACCTCGTGAAGCATTTGAATATCTTCGCTAGAAGCATGGGATTCTCCCAAGTTGTCATTAGATTTTCCTTATTTAGAGAAAAAAGGGGGGAGTGGATGTCATTACAGGTCCGCAAGATGGTTGTGTGTCAGGGGGAGTTACCCTTTGCCATTGATGTCAAAGGGGGAGAGAATGTTGTAGGAAGAGGTGTCATGATCACAGGGGGAGTAATTGTGTTGCCATCAATGCCAAAGGGGGAGATTTTTGATCAGTGGTTTCCATTGATGTCAACCCAAGCAGCACCAGGGGTCACCCCGCTCTTGCATGAGAATGGTTTCTACTTGTCGATATTTTTTCGTTGATATATGGCTTACCACGTAACTCTTCACAGTTTGATAGATATTCATGTTTGAAGTTAGCAAACCCTGTTACTGGGCTAAAACCCCATGGGGTTGTGGCATGACACTAATAATTGGTTTTGTTCTACCTTGATTTATGTTCTTTTCATGCTACCCTTTCTCACTATCTAGGATCATCATTAGGTGGTTGTTCCATAGTTGGGGTTACAGTCTAGTGTGTATTCTTCTTCTACATCATTCTATATCATTATAAAGTGGACCATTTCCCCTGGTACAGGAGTCCATTCTTCTTTTATTATTCTTTAGGGTGGTAGGGTGGTGCTAGGGTGAGTTGTAGCTCATTGGGTGTGGGGGCATCCGTTTAGTTGACTACTGAAGAATACCAGCCATTGGAGCATCCATCCAGTGGGAGCTGGAGAAGAATGCTTTTCTATATTCTAGGAAGTTGGAGCTTCTGTTTCAATTGGAGTTGAATATTAAAGAATTATTAGAAAATAATTCAGGTGGTTTTTGTCCCAGAAGGGGTTTCCACCTTAAAAACTGTGTGCATTTGTCTTCCTTTTGATTACTGTTATCATTGCACAAAAACTAATAATAATTGAATATTAAATAATGCTCTAAAATATTAATAATAATACTATTTGAAAGGAATAATGATTCACCCACCCTCTCAGTATTTCCAACATAAACAACTAAATGCGAAACTATATGTTAGGCCAACAAAAATATTTGATAAAATGGTTTCACTTGGGTGAGAAACGTTATAACAACACTCATTGCGTGTTGATTGGGATGGATCCCTTCATATAACTATATGAGTATGAAGAAACAATATTTATAGATTGTTTTTGGACAAAACAGGGCACCTAAATCTAAGGATTGGATTTATAAGAGCGAAGACATATTGCGACTCCTTAAAGATAACTTGTACATGACTTAGAATCACCAAAATATTTGTCTAGATAGGATTTCGGTGGACCATACCTTTGATGTGGGGGGCTTGGTATTGCGACCCTGAGACATATAGTTGGAAATTGATTTATACGTTTCTAAAAAATGCCACCAAATTATCCTCAACATAATATCCCAATGATACCTAGGTATTACTTCAGAAACATCAAAAAAATGTTGATGATATTGCTCCAGGCAGACCCCAAATAAAGGGTTTGAACATGTCATAAAATTAGAGGAAGAGATTTGAGAAATCATAACCAACACTTATAGCCACCCCAAGGTTTAGAAGGATGATATCGAAAATCATATCAAGGAGTTGTAAAGGTTGGGTCAATTTCGTCCTATTTCTAGTCCTTTTTCTTCACCAGTGGTACTAGCTAAGAAGAAAGACGAAATCTTAAGGATTTGTATTGATTACTGGGAATGGTCCAGGTGGATATTTTTGGCCACCTACATATTCCACTTAGACCCCCACCATTATTTCTTCCATTTTCCTTCATTATAGAAAAATTGATTATTTTTGTTAGTTTTTGGGGTACTAAACTTCTGAAGCCATTTGTAGGCCCTAAGTGATGTTTTTTTTAAACGGGACGACCTGTAGCTAGAGGAAAGGGTCTACAATCACAAATTGTATTCCTCATTAGAAATATCTATCTGAGTACTAGAAATTTCAACTGCAAACCCCTACCAATGTATTTTAGTTTGTCCATTTTCCAAAAAATATCGTTTAGGGCCTCAAAACGACTCCAAAAGTTTAGGACCTGAAAAACTGCCAAATTTTTTTAAATTGTGTTAAAATTATGGAAAATTAAAGAAACAATGGTGGGGGCCCAAGTGGAATAGGTGGGAAGCCACCAATATCCACCTAGATCAGGAACTTAATAATAAAACAATAAAAAATCAATATCTAATTCCTAGAATTGATGAGTTGATGGGTAAATTTGGGGAATCCAAATACCTTTTCAAGATAGATATTTTCTTTAGATACCATCAAATCATGGTTTGGGAACGAGATATCCCAAAGAAAAATTTTTGGTTCCATTACAAGCAATATGAATTTTGTTTATGCCATTTGGGCTAACTAATGCCCCCACTACATTTCAACCTTGAATGAATGACGTGTTCAATAAACAATTACAGAATTATATGTTGGCTTTATCTGATGAAATACTTATTTATAAAATCACTTCAGAGGTTCATCTCAGTTATTTGGATGAGGTTTTGGGAATTCTAGAATAATAACAATTCTATGCAAACGTGTCTAAATGAGATTTTTGCATGACTGAGATGATTTACTTGGAGCACAATATTAGGGGAACTGGGGTCCATGTAGAGTTAGAGAAAATTAGGGAAATCATATAGTACCCTATGCAAAATAATGTGACAAAATTGAAAAATATTCCTATGCCTATTCACCTATTATAGTAAAATTTTTAAGGGGTGTCAACAAGTGAAAGAAACTCATACAAACCACACTAATAATGGAAATTTTAGTTGGACATACGAGGCACATGCGACCTTTGAGAGGATTAAATAGGTGATGAGTTCATGTCTTGTGCTACCTTTTCCAGAATTCACTCAACCATTTGTGCTTGAGTGCCATGTATAATAACCATCCCATCGATTTTGAGTGCCACAAACTAAGGGAACATGAGCATAATTACTCGATATATGATAAGGATATGTTGGCCATCATGCATAGATTGGCCAAATTCATGTAGAACCTGGTGGGGAACATGTTTAAATTCAAGACAAATCATAACAGCCTAAGGTTCCTCGTGGAGGAAAAAGACTTGATTGAGAGAAAACATAAGTGGATCAACAAATTACACATATATGATTTTGAGATTAAGTATGTAAAAGGAAATAACATTGTTTTAGTTGTTTCCCTTTCTAGAATATCACCCCCCCTCTCTCTCTCTCATGTATATTTCAGTTGGCTAGAAATATTTCTTGATAGTTAAATATTCTAAGAACAAGTTTTCTTGTGATATCCACGATAGGATGACCGAAGATGACAGGTATCATATTATTGATGATATAATTTATTACAATGAAAAAATATACATGGTACTAAAATATCGACTCAAATAAAATGTCATGCAAGAAACACACATCTCACCATTGGAAGAGCACCCTAGGTACTTTAAAACTTATAGGAAGATCATAAAAATATTCACATGGAAGGGCCTTAAGACAAATTTGATGAGATTTCTGATGGAGTGAAACATATTTCAATAAAATAAAGTAGATAATACTTATCCAATAAGGTTACTTCAACCACTTCTCATTCAAAATATAACATGGAAAATAATTTTGAGGTACTTCATCAAAAGGTTACCTCAGGTGCACATTAAGGTTTTCATTTATTGTGTGGTTGATAGGATCACAAAGTTTGTGCACTGCTTTGCCATATATTCCTAATATTCGGTGTCATAAGTAGGAGATTTATTCTTTAGAGAGATGTTCCAATTGCATGGGCTTCCAAATACCATTGTCATTGACAGGGACATCAAATTAATTGGAGGATTTTGGTAGGAGTTGTTTATTCTAGTTGGGAAAAAGTTAATGCTGAGTAGTAGTTACTACATGTAGACTGATGGATAGATAAATATATCCAATAAATGGATAGACCTCTAAATGAGAAACTATATTTCAGGCTAATAGAGATATTTGATAAAGTGGTTGCACTTGGGAGAGAAATTTTATAACACTACTCATCGCATGTTGATTTGGATGGCACCGTTTAGAGCCTTGTATGGGTATGATGCGCCAATGTTTGTTGATTTTGTTTGGAGACAAAAGGGTATCTAAAGCTAAGGACTCGATTTAGAAGAGAAAATAAATATTGTGCCTAGTTAAATATAACTTGAATATGACTCAAAGTCAACAAAATATTTGTGTAGGTAAGATTCGGGTGGACCATACCTTTGAGGTGGAGGACCTGATATATCTTCTTCTGTAGCCATACCAAAAATCATCACATAAAAGGAAGGGGTCAGACAAGTTCAAACCAGGCTTCTATGTACCCTACAGAATTGAGAAGCATATAGGAGAGGTAGCCTATAAGCTATAACTTATAGAGGGTTTTAAAATACACTGTGTCTCAAGAAGGCCCTAGGTCAATGCATTTTATCTTCTACTTAGCTTCTAAGATTGGATGAATAAGGGGAGTTGATTCTTATCCTCGAATAAAATTTTGAGGTAAAGGAGGAGAAGCTAAGAAGTAATACCATTTTCCTATCAAATATTCTCCTATCAAACATGCCAATTGGGAAGAAGAATATGTGCTCCAATATCCTATATTGAAATTACATGAGTATAAGCAATCTTGGACTGAGAGGACTATAATCCCCCCATTTGATTAGGACACATAAGAAGAATATTTTTCTATCTTAATTAAATTCCCATAAGCTAGTATAAGAAAAATTTAATGAAAGGAACACAACTCACCTAGGAGAAAACATTATAAATTCTCAATGACGAAAAGAGGGATGTAGGTCCTACATTAATGAAAAATCAATTTTAAATTATAAAGTGAGAAAACCCACTAAAATGAATTTATTAAAATAAAAGGTAAAAAGTTGGAAGAAGACTCAAGTGAGTTATTAAAATGGGAAATGAGGAGTTTCTCCTCATTTTTTCATTTGTCCACTTGAGATATAGAATTTTATAAATCTCTTGAGAAAGTGACTAGGTTTTTTTGAAACCCTCATTCTGGTTGTTGGTTTCGGTATTGAAACTATACACATTAACTAGTATTGGAGCGAAACAACTCATATATAGACATTGAGATTCATTCTTGATGAATATGAAACCATTAATATAAAGGGAATAAGTTTAAGTTGTTATTAGTTGAGCTTATAATGATTTCTTAGCATTCCATACTCTTCTTGAATGGTTTATTGTTGAGCTATATTTAGGTCAAGTTATCATAATATTCTACTAAGTAGTGGGCTAATTTTTTTATGTTGTTGGGTGGTTTAGTTCAAAGCTTAGTTGGTTGATTTTACACCCTTAAAAAGGAGGTTGATATCCCCACATTCTTGCTAGTTAAGCGCCCTTTATTTCTAGGGCTATGCTTTATCTATTGAAGGCCAACTTTGTGTCTTCATGGAAGGGTAGAGATCACTTTATTAGGAGGGCCAAGTATCATCCTTTGTTGGATGAGTTCTCTATAGAATTATTCTCTATTTATGGGCCAATTTCCCTGGATATTGGGGATGAATGTGTGTGTTGCATATGGGAACAAATTTATCATTTGAGTGTACCATATTTTAGTTCAAGCTAGTAATTACATTAATCTTAATGGAAGCCTCTATTCCTAGTAATTTTTCGAGTTATTTCTATAGATTAAATTGGAGCCATATAGTTGTCACAATAATTTTTTCAATGGTATGTAAATTTATGATTCTAATATAAATCATATAATGCTAATTTTAAGAATTCCCGTGATGTTTATTTTTTATTATGTACATTTTCTTTAAATAAAAGACAGAGAAATGCACCTACAACCATATGTAAGAATTTTTTTTCACACAAAACATTACTGACAAAAATTAACAAAACTTATAAATTTTAGTGGGATTCTTGAGATATTCCAAATGGGGTATCTTACAAATCATGTTTCTTGAAAAATCATTACCAACATACCATTTATTTTATTGTTTTTGAGCATATGCCATGAAACCACAATTTTCCTACTTTTCTTCTTTCTTTTGTATAGTTTCATTTCTAGAGGGTCATTCTTCCTTCCTTTGGTTGCAATATCTTACTAGACCATTCATGTAATCCTTTTTCTTACGCCCCAAGTTTTTTCAATTGTATCATTCAAAATAACATGACAGAGGAGAAAACGAATTCCATATTCTATTACCATTTTCATACATAGTTCTATATTTGATACTTAAATAATTATTCTTTAGAGACTAAATTATTCTGTAGTGTATTATTTCATAGGCTCTACATTTAGCTACCTTATGAAAAAACTTATTGTATGAGTAACAATAACCATAAAACAAGTTTTTGTGCCTGGATTAATATTTCCCATTTAAATAGATAATATTGTTGATTTTTTCTTTCCTACCTTCTTTTCCATAATGTGAATGATTCATAGTTGCAACAAACTAACTTTCTTCTCTTACTGGTTAATTTTCCTCTTCATTTTCTTTTTATATATGATTCAACCCTATTTTGAAAAAATAAAATCCATGGATTTGTTTTTTTCTTAGGTTGTTATTAAGTGCACTTGAATAGCTAATGGGTTTTCCATTTTCGTTTTCTGGTGTTGATAAGCTTGACTCTCCCTTACTATTATGAGGGATCTCTTCATATCTAAGGCTTGTATTCAAGTTTCATATAAGCTGATTTTATGTCTTCCCTAATTATTTTCTTAAGAGAACAATTTTTTCTTCCATTTTTTCACAACATTCTTCCTTTTCTCTTAACTGATTTGATAGAATGTTCTTTATCTTTTTTTTTTCTTCTAGTTAATTATTTAAAATGAAGACATGATATACATCAAAATATTTATCCTTATATTCTTGTATTTATTTTTCTATTTGATCTACCTTGTTTCTTTGAGGTTATAGTTCTTCCAATGAAATTATGAGTTCTCCTTCAAAATCCACTTTTTCTTCCTCTTTAGTATTTTAATAATTCTTGGATATGAGTAAGATATTTCCACTTTCATCATCATTTATGATTTTATGATTCTTGTTATTGGAATTTTTCTTTGGATATACCTTCCAGTCATTAATTATTCCTAAACGAACCTACTTTGATACTAGTTGTTGGAATAATGATTACACTGAGATGGGGTATGTGAATTAGTTTAATGGTTAATTTAATTACTTTTAATAAATTTCTTATTTAATTATAACTGAAATCACAACAAAGCATCAATAAAACCAATTTTTACATCAATACACATGAACACTAGATATACATGGATATCATCATGGGAAAAAAATGAAAATTTTCATATATTATTCAATCTTTTATTACATCAATGCGTAGGCACTATTAGTCCAGGTATGTTAGTGATAAAATGATGCTTTCATTTGCTTTGCATTAATTCATAAGTAAAAAGATTTACTTTTTTAAATGAGTTATCAGAAATAATTTTGGTCACTGAATAGGTCTAAACCATTTATGTTGCTCCTTCATTTAATTTATCATCACCATTATCAAGGTCATCGCCATCATAAATTTCAATGTCACCATCTCCATCATCATCATTCAAGAAGTCTAGGAATATGCCATTTCATTTCATTTAGGTCAAGTCTAGATTCAACACTTCCTTTGGAAAAACCTTCAATTTTTCACTGAACATAAGGCAGTAACCCTTCATTCCATTCATAAAACCCTAATGAAGGAGCAAGCAAGTTTATGAATTTCAAATAAAGCCATCTATCTTGTTTCATATGGCTCAAGTTTCATAAAAGTTTCAAACATTTCATCTCTGTCTCACCATTTCATGAAAATTGAAGAACTCTGACTCACTGTATCATTTAAGATTAAAAGTCATCATTGACTGTTAGAGCTCCAAGGGATGTCATTTTGACCTAGTGTCCTAATAAAATGAAAAAAAGTGTCATTTCAAGCTTCAAAGACATATTATCTATTTCGAAGAGTCACTATCCAATGTGAAAGTCCAAAGGTGAAAGATTTCAAATATTTTAATAACAGTCTTGTTGTCTCATGAAAAGGAGAAAATTTATCTCAATTTCTCTCTTTAAATGCTAAAGAAGGTCAGCTTAGGTGTCAAGGAATGCAAAAGAGGTTAAATTTTTCCTTTCATCTCACTTAAAGAGTCAAAAAGTCATTTTTCAAGTGCAAAAGGGTTAAAGGTTAGTGTAAATGTCATTGGAAAAGGTAGAGCCGGTCAAATCTTATAAAAGGTTGAGAAAACTTCATTTTTCATTTTACCCTTTCATGTGAGTGGAAGCAAAATGTTTCTCTACTTCATTTACCCTTCCACACTTACAAAACTCAAAGAAACAGTTTTTGTTACATTTCTATTTTTCTCACTGTCGGGCATAGTTACGTTTCTGTGGTGTTGAATAAATCCTTTTGTTACACATCTGGGTGGCATAAATAACCTTTGTGTTACGCTCCTGTGGACTTAACAAAAAATTGTTACGTATCTATGGTGTATCAGGCTCAGGTGTTATGCTCATGTGAGTTTAAAAACCCATTGTTACTCTCCTGTCAGTTGAGAAGCCCATTGTTACATTCTTGTCAGTTGAGAAACCCATTGTTATGCTCCTATGTCGTGAGAAAAACATAGCAGTTATGCTTCTGTGTATTAGAGACGGGTAGTGTTATGCTCATGTAAGTGGCCAGTTCGAATGTTTTGGATGCTAGAAACCCTGAAAACCCTCCAACCTTTGATATCATTCATTGGTATGGAAAATTCACAAGGTAATTTTCCATATTTCACTTGTTTTGGATCAGATTTAAATTGCTTTTATATATCATTTATGTATTTTTCATTTCTCCATTGTTCCCATATAAATTTTTTTTTTTTTCAAACCCTAACCTATTCAAACCTAAACCCTAACCTATCACACAAACTACATTTATACACCCCCATGCCCATTTCCATTCCTATTACATTACCCTCCATAACATGTCATAAACAATAAAGTCCTAATCTAATGCTATTTTATAAAGTGAGAGCAGTGAAAACAATGAAAATATAATTGACTGTGTTTTAGGGTTTTGACGGACCTAAACTTATCCATTTGACCTCATTCCACTTGCATTGTGGAGCTAAGGTGTCAGCCTATGGCCCACTTCAATTTTATCAGTTTTTTTGTTAAGCTCCATGACCCTCAAAAATAAAATAAAAACACTTCTTCACTAGTTTTTTTCCCACAATAAAAAATGGGAAATGAATGTGTTTTGAGGTTTTGAATGACCTAAACTCCTCCATTTTCCTTCATTCCACTTTCATTATGGAGAAAAGACACCATCCTATTCACTGAATTTTTGTCATAATTTTTTCTCAACTCCATCACCCCTATTTCACCTCACAAACTTACCCCACTATTGCATAGGCGCTTTTCATAATAAAAATCAGAAATTTACCATGTTTTAGACATTTTGACACATTCTACTCATCCATTTTTAACTCATTCCACCTTCAACTTGAAGCTGACAGATAACACTACCTACTTGAATTTTTTTCTAGAATTTTTCTCAGCTTCAAGGCCCTCCATTTTAACCACCAAACTCACACCTTCATACACTATTTTTTCCATATTTCCATTCATTCACTCATTTCATTGACATCCTAGGGTTTTCATTATTCAAGTGACCAACAACATGTTGGGAAAAACACTGAGAGGAGGGGTGAATCAGTATTTAGAGCTTACTCAAAACTTTTACTTTTTCCTTACTAAATTCCATACGCGACTTTAATGAACCCAAATCACGTATACATGTGGATATCCTTAAGAAAACTTGCATATTACCAGAGATCTTATTATGCATATAATTATTTACTTAGATCAGTGCATCGTTCATTCATTAGATGTTTAGTAAGTAGTAAGAATGTGCAGTAAGAAAAGAATAAATCATCACACATAAGAAACACACATGAACACCAGGATTTAAGGTGGAAACCCAATTTGGGAGAAAACCGCCGCTGCTGTCGTCTCTGTCCTCAATATTATTATAAAGAAAACTACTTAGAATCATGTACTAGCACAGACTCATACTAGCACGCAGGCACCCACCTGTAGAAGGCTACAACCTTCTCTCATTCTCTAGATACAACTGGAAGGGAGCTTCAACCCCCTGATCTCGTTTACCATACACTACTGGAAGGGAGCTTCA
This sequence comes from Pinus albicaulis, assembly GCA_034641835.2. Lineage (NCBI taxonomy): Eukaryota > Viridiplantae > Streptophyta > Pinopsida > Pinales > Pinaceae > Pinus > Pinus albicaulis. The sequence continues at coordinate 365,523,252 of CM076574.1, read as the reverse complement.
ACCCCCTGAACATAACACTAGCTTCCACTGGCAGGAAGCTTCTACTACTAGGAAGCTTCTACTTCCATAGTGAAGGCTTCAACCCTCAGACCCACTACAGATCATGTTTCATCAATTTTCATACTGGACCAAACATCTTCAACACAACCCTTTATCAACAATCATAAAATTTTCCCAAACACTTCAATTAAAATAGTGAACACACTGTGACCAGAACATCAGAAATAACCCAGACTTCAGAATAGATATGTAGATACAGAATCAACACTGAACAGTCATTTATTCAAATAGAATATGCTATTTTTCTTCACAGAAGCCATGTACATACGTGCTTTCCTGCACACCAACCCGTGTATACTTTTGTGTATACAATCTTCAGAAAACCCTAACTTCCATACACGCTTTTCATTAAGCGAACCCACGTATATACGCGCTTTTGGTGAAACTAACTAGTGTATAGATCTGTAAAAATAAATTTTTCAGAACAGACCAGATCTATAAAACTTACCCAAATTTATTCATTTTCTTCAGTAGACTTGTGCCAGTTCTTCATCATTCCTTCAGTAGGTCATTCTAGAGATTCATCATCATTAGATCTAGAGATCTTGAACCATCATTATATCCATGGGTGCATCATAGATTCATATCTATCAATTGAGAACAGAGTTCTTCCATGCATATATTCCTTAGAGAAATTTATTCATTAACAACCCTTACACATGCACACTTAGCACTATGATATTCTTCTCCTTATATACATTTAGCTTTTACCAATACCATGAGTCAAAACCACTCAACTACTGATGGTAATCCTGGACGGAATCAAATAGATAATACAGTGCTCAATACTGTGGGCTAATACCATGGTATTATAAATTTTGGAGCACAAACAGGCATACGTGACTTTGGACGTATGTTTCCACGTACATACGCAAATTAACCTTTACAAACCCATGTATACATTGTGACATATTATATTTATAATTTCTCTGGCACTTTCTGGAATTATTTTCTCTGTCACATCTGAACTGATTTGTAGATATATCATTCTTACATCTTTAACAAATAGGTTTCTTATCATAGGCAACTCATCAAGTAGGTTTCCATCAAGGACAACTTCATCAAGTAGGTTGCCATCAAGGACAACACATGACATCATATTGCGAACAATATCCCCCTTTGGACTTGATGGCAACCACGATGGTGTTTGATCACCACAACAGATAGATAACTTAATCATAAACATTATTCATACACCATGATACTCTCCCCCTTTGACATCAAGGGCAAAGGGTGGATCAAAACTAAAACAACGTTTATCTTCCCTTGTAGAGAGATGAGCTTTGTAGATCTGAAGTGCACTGAAATTACCATGCTCCCCCTGAGTTCATGCTAAATGTTTAGATAGATTTTTCAATGAAGTGCATGAATTTATAACTCAACCAAGTATCACCATTCCTATAACCAATGACTCATAATTACATCAATGATGTAACCAAGTGGAATTATATAATTGACTGAACTACCCAACCAAATGGGTTTACAAATTAGAACAAGTCCTTGCATGACTGAATATAACAATTTACATCATAGATCTCAACATGACCTTTTCATCAAATGAATTTTTATAGACAAGACCAATGGATCTCAATTATGAGATCAGACCACAACCAACACTTAGAATGCCAACAATGCATCCTTTTCCACAGGACAAGTGCTCCCCCTTAGCTTGTGCACCCTGAACACTTTCAATAGCAAAACATCAAGGCATCTTCATAAAAATTGGAGAATGAAACAAAAATGTGAGAAATGGAACATCACCATAGGTACCCAACAACACCACAACAGTTCTGAAAAGGCTGACCCAGAAAATTGTGCTAGAAAAAACCCATACGCAGTTTTCTATATATAAACTCGTGTATATATGTGACTGTCCTTGATGAAATCCAGATATCCAATTTAATATTCTGAATTTAAGCAGATCTGATCTTCTGAGTGGCAGAGTAAATATATCAGAAAATTCTTCTTTGGAGGGAACATACTCCAATTTCACCTTTTGTTCAAGCAATTGTTCACGTAAGAAGTGATACTTGATAGGAATGTGTTTGGTCTTGGAATGCATTACAAGATTCTTTAAGATGTTGATGGCACTTGTATTATCACACATAGTGGATATGGGAGCTGAACATTTGATTTGAATGTCTTGTAAAGTCTGCATCATCCAAAGAAGTTGTGTGCAACATGATGTGGTAACCACATATGCTACTTCTGCCGTGGATAAGGAAATAGAGCTTTGCTTCTTGCTGAACCAAGATACCAGTCGGGGCCCCATATAGAATGCACCACCACTAGTGCTCTTCCGATCATCAATGTTTCTAGCCCAACCTACATCAGTGTAAGCATGAAGAGTGAGATCAACATTATTTGGATACCATAGTCCAAAGTCTTGAGTTACTTGTAGATATTTGAATATTATTTTTACAGCTTGAAGGTGAGACTCTTTTGGATTAGCTTGGAATCGTCCAACAATCCCAATTGCATGCATAATGTCTGGTCTTGTTCCTATGAGATAAAGCAGACTTCCAATCATGGATCTGTATTCTGGTTGATTCACCATGGAAGAATCATCATGAGAATTGAGGTTACACCAGGTAATCACTTGTGTACTTACAGGTTAACAATCTTCCATTCCATACTTCTTCAGAATTTTCTTAAGATATTTTTCTTGTGATAAGAATATGTCAGCTATTGCTTGTCGCACTTGTAATCCAAGAAATAATGTTAGTTCCCCAAGTAAAGACATTTCAAATTCTTGCTGCGTAGCATAAGCAAAATTCTGACTCATGGACTCTTCATTACTTCCAAAAATGATTTCATCAACATATACAACCATAATCAATTGCTTATCATTGTCAGTTTTTATGTATAAGTTGCTATCAGCAGATCCTTTTGATAAAACTTGTTGATGAAGATATTTGTCAACACAATAATACCCTGCCCTTGTAGCTTGTTTGAGACCATATAAAGCCTTTTTAAATTTACAAACAGGTTTTTCATCATTGCCCAGAATGAATCCTTCTGGTTGTTCTATATAAACTTCTTCTTCTAGATCACCATTGAGGAAAGAAGATTTAACATCCATTTGATAAACTTTGATTTGTTGAAAACTTGAAAAATCAAGAAACATTCTGATGGCTTCAAGTATAGCTACAGGAGAAAATGTTTCTTCAAAGTCTATACCTTCTTGTTGAGCATACCCTTTACAAACAAGTCTAGCTTTGTTTCTAATAACATATCCATTTTCATTTAACTTGTTTTTGAATATCCATTTTTTTCCAATAGTATTTTTGTCATGTGGTCTTGGAACTAGTTCCCAAGTATGATTATTTTCAATTTGATCAAGTTCATCATTCATGGCTTGAATAGAACATTCATCTTTGCTATATTGATTGACATTCTGTGGTTCAATAGTGGATAAAAATGCTAGATAGCTAGTAGACCCTACAAGAGTTCTTCTTGTTTGAATGCCTGATCCCTTTTCTCCCAAAATCTGAGATTCTGCATGATTCTTTTGAACATACCTGGATGAAGCCTTTTTAGATATATCTTCTTCTGATGCTTCATTGGGTTCACCTTCTATATTATCTCTATTAGATACAGGAATATATACATTAGCACCATCTTCATTTGTTTTTTGAAATTTCCTTTTTGGATCTGAGAGAGATTCATCAATTAAAATGTCAATGCATTCAAAAATCTTCCGAAGTCTTTTATTGTAGCATTTATATGATTTAATTCTAGAAGAGTAACCAAGAAATATTCCTTCATCTGCTCTAGGTTCAAACTAGCTAATTTTTTCATCATTGTTCTTGATAAAACATTTGCTTCCAAAAACTTTAAAATGCTTTATAGTGGCAAGATTACCATACCAAAGCTCATATGGATTTTTATCACTGTTTACATGAACATGTGCTTTGTTAAGAATATTTACTGCAGTATGTGCTGCTTCCCCCCAAAATGTGTCAGGTGTTCCTAAATCATCAAGCATAACCCGAGCCATCTTTTGAACTGTTCTATTCATTCTTTCTACTACGCCATTTTGTTGTGGAGTACCAACTACAAAAAACTGTCTTTCTATGCCATGTTGTTCAAAAAAATCAAATAATTCATCTGATATGTATTCACCTCCTCGATCAGATCTAAGACACTTGATTTTAGATCTAATTCATTTTCAACCAATGCTTTGAAGAACTGAAATTTTTCGAATGCTTCATCCTTGTGTTTTAGCAACCCAATCCAACACATTCTAGAGAAAACATCAATAAATAGAATATAGTATTATTCTCCATGGGGTGACATTTTTCTCAAGGGTCCACATATATCAGTATGAATGAGTTCAAGAGGCTTACTTGCTTATCTTTCCTTGGCATCAAATTGCACTTTGGTTTGCTTACCGAATTGGAAATATTTTCATATGGTACTTTCAGGAAGAGTAATATTGGGAAGATCACGAATAGCTTTGAGTCTGCTAGATTTGTTGATTTGAGAGAAGCTCAAATGCCCAAATCTTCTATGCCATAACAAATTTTCTGAAGATTTACCTAAGTAACATTGTTCTTTACAGATTTTCAATACATAAAAATTTATTGGTGTTCTATTTCCTTTTATGATTTTTTTTCCTGTATCCATATCACGTACCACACATTCTTTTCCCTTAATGACAGCAGGAGTATCATTTCCAAAAGTAACATTCTTTTCTCTTTCTAGAGCATTATATGCAAGAAGTTTATTTCTGTCACCTGTCATGTGTTTTTAGCATCCACTATCAATCTACCATTGATTTTATTCTCCTTCTGCAAATAAAGCTATGCCACAGTTCTCAACCAGTAATTCCTTCTTTCTCCATACTTTGGAAGTTAATGGTATATGCTATTTTTGCTGAAGTTTTCTCCTGCATTCAAATTCTTCATGACCAAATTTATTGCAATAAGCACATTCAATTTCATTTTGAAGAGGAGAAAAGTTGTTATATGTATTCTTATTTATTCTAGTATCAATTTTTTTCTTTCTTGCTTCTCTATTCATGATGGTTTTGTATGCAACACATTGAACAACTTATGACCACAATTATGACATGAGGAACATTGTCCATTGAAGAAGAAATTTATGTGATCAGTGAACCTTCTATTTGTGTTTACTTGTTGGTTGGTATCTCTCTGAAAGGTATTCCTGTTAGTGTTTTTTGTATTTAGGTGGTCATACTTTACCTATAAAGTTTCTTTGTTTCCTTGCTGAGTGGCAGAATGATGTAGGCTGCTTATAGCTTCTTTTAGATAGCTTTTTGTTGAAGACTAAGAATATTCTCTGACATATCCAAGACCTGTCTTCATAAGATGAGAACGTTGTACCTTGATAATTTCATCTAAGGTTTCAGATCCTCTTGCAAATCTAAGATTCAAAGTCTTTACTTTCTCAATTTATTTTCTTAGACTTACTACTTCACATTCTAATTTCTCATTGTGTTTCTCCTTTTCTTCAAGATGATTTTTTAGAGTTTCTATGGATATTTTGTTTTATTCCAAATGTATTTTGAGTTTATTGATTTCTTCAAGAAAATCATTGTCTTCTAGAGCATCCATAAAAGTATCCTTTTCTTCTCTAGACTCTTTTTCAAATGCCATGAGAATTCTAAGATCTTGATCAGATTCTTCCTCACTGTCTGATAACCAATCACTATCTTCATGAGTATAATAAATTTTTCTAGTGCTAAGTCGATTCTTATTTCTTCTTGCTACTTCTTTTCCTTTTTCATGTGTTTCTTTATGAGGACACTTAGTAGCATAATGACCAACTCTTCCACAAGCAAAACATTTGAAAGGAAAGTTAGCTCTGAACCTTCCTATGCCAAGTTGGAGCTTCTTTACAAAATTTACCTCATCTTCTTCTGAAATATACCCTGATCCTTCTGTTTCTTGTACTTCTTTCCTTTTGTAGAGGCTCTAAAGACTGCTTCTTTGACTTCAGAAGATCCTCCTTTTCTCATTTCACATACAGTTAGAATCCCATGAAGTTGAAAAATAGTAATGTTTTGAAAATCTCGTTTCTCTTCAATAGCAGACACTTTTGACTCAAATTTTGAAGTTAGAGATCTTAAAAAATTTTCAGCCAGAGTAGTGTCAGTTATGGTTTCACCCAAATTTCTCATACAATTTACAATATCATCTAGATGTAAAAATAAACTAGCAATGCTCTCCTCATTAAGAATCCTTAGATTTTTCATATTGAATTCTGAGAGTTTGGAGTTTAGCACTTTTTACCTTTGTATCCCCTTCATAGCTTAGAATGATTTTGTCCCATATTTCCTTTAGTGTATTCATCTGAATGACCTTGACAAATTATGATTTAGTAAGACTCCCCAATAGTGCATTGACTGCCTTTTCATTTGTTTCATATTTCTTTCTTACCGTTGCATCTATTGGAACTGAGGTTGGATATTGATAACCTCCTTCCATAATAGCCCATACATCTGCTCCAAGAGACTGAAGATAGGATCTTGTCCATGTTTTCCAGAAGATTAAATTGCTTTCGTTAAAGAGTGGAGGCCTCATAGATCTTGTCCCATATTTATTGCTCATCTTGACTGATCTTCCTTCTAGCGGCTAATATTCTTCAGAAGGACCTACTCTGATACCAGTTGTTGGGAAAAATACTGAGAGGGGGGGGGGGGGGGGGGGGGGGGTGGCACGAGGAATCGCATTTAGAGCTTACTCAAAACTTTTAATTTTTCCTTACTAAATTCCATACGCGACTTCAATGAACCCAATCCATGTATACAAGCGGATATACTTAAGAAAACTTGCGTATTACCAGAGATATTATTATGCATATAATTCTTTACATAGATCAGTGCATCATTCATTCATCAGATGTTTAGTAAGAAGTAAGCATGTGCAGTAAGAATAGAATAAATCATCACACATAATAAATGCACATGAACACCAATATTTAAGGTGGAAACCCAATTTGGGAGAAAACCATCGTTGTTTTCATCTCTATCTTGAATATTTATTATAAAGAAAACTGCTTAAAATCATGTACTAGCGCAGACTCATACCAGCACGCAAGCACCCACCTGCAGAAGGATGCAACCTTCTCTTGTTCTCCAGCTACTATTGGAAGGGAGATTCAACCCCCTGATCTCATTTACCATCCACTCCTGGATGGGAGCTTCAACCCCCTGAATGCAACACCAGCTTCTACTGGCAGGAAGCTTCTACTTCCATACTGAAGGTTTCAACCTTCAGACCCACTACAGACCACGTTTCATAAATTTTCATACTGGATCAAACAGCTTCAACACAACCCTTTATCAAAAATCATATACTTTTCCAAAACACTTCAAATAGAACAGTGAATAGTCATTGATTCAGAATAGAAACTCGACCCTGAATAGTCATTGATTCAAATAGCATATGCTATTTTGCTTCACTGAAGCCACGTACATACGTGCTTTTCTGCACACCAACCCACGTATACTTCTATGTATAAAATCTTCAAAAAACCCTAACTGCCATACACACTTTTCATGAAGTGAACCTGCGTATATACACACTTTTGGTGAAACCAACTAGCGTATAGATCTGTAAAAATAAATTTTGCAAAACAAACCAGATCTATAAAACTTACCCATATTTATTCATTTTCTTCAGCAGACTTACACCAGTTCTTCATCATTCCTTCAGTAGGTCATTCTAGAGATTCATCATCATCAGATCTAGAGATCTTGAACCATCATTATATCCATGGGTGCGTCATATATTCAGATCTATCAATTAAGAACAAATTTCATCCATGTAGATATTCCTTAGAGAATTTTATTCATCAACAACCCTTACACATGCACACCTAGCACTATGATCTTCTTCTCCTTATATAGATTTATCTTTTACCATTACCATGAGTCAAAACCACTCAACTGCTAATGGTAATCCTAGATGAAATCAAATAGATAATACAACGCTCAATACTGTGGGCTAATACCATGGTAAATCCCCCTGGTATTATAAATTTTGGAGCACAAACATGCATATGTGACTCAGGACGTATGTATCTGCGTACATACACAACTTGACCTTTGCAAACCCATGTATACATTGTGACATATTATATTTATCATTTCTCTGGCACTTTCTGAAATTATTTTCTCTGTCACATCTGAACTGATCTGTAGATACATCATTCTTACATCTTTAAGAAATAGGTTTCTTATCATAAGAAACTCATCATGTAGGTTTCCATCAAGGACAACTTCATAAAGTAGGTTGCCATCAAGGACAACACATGCCATCATATTTCCAACACACCATGGAAAGTTACAATAGGAGATTAGATTCAAAGGAGGGTGCGATCTAAGGCTTGAGCCATTCACCATGCATGAGATTAATGGTTCATCATTGGCCAGAAGGTGCTTTCAAAGAACTCAATGTTTAACATTTATTGAAAGGCTTATGGAAGGAGGATATCATCTTCAGTTGTCCAACATTTTTTCAACTAGCTATAATATGGGAAAGGTCACTCTTACAGGTATGGAGATCAGCTTATCATCTGACCTAATTTCTTTAGCTACAGGTATCCCCTCACATGGAGAGCAGTGGTTCAAGGGTATGGACCTATACATTCAAAACTACAGGTAGTTCTTAAAGCCTCATGCTAGGGATGATCCAGAATTTATTTTCCCTTTCAAAAATCTCAGAAACAAGTATGCTCCTCTGATGATGTTCATAATGAAGTACATTACATGTGAAGGAAGCTTCTCCATTCTATATAGGTATCACATTAGCCTTTTGATGCAATTTACCAGAGTCAAAACACTTTATTTTCCTCATTATTTATACATGAGCTTGATTAATATGGCTAAAAAGGTTCATATCAGAAGATAATATCATCATAATAGTCTCTTTCATCATGGCCTTATCAAGCTCATTATGTTGCATCACTTGTCCTCCATAAACATGACATGGGAAAGCTTCTTGGAGAGGTTGACAATGACACTTTCTATCTTGCCTGTTACATCATCACCTCAACCAATGGAGATTGGCTATTATAGAAAGCCTTTTCAGCTTTCATATCTCTTGAGGGTTGTGGGATTTTCTCACAAATATGAGAGAGGGAAGAGACAATTTTTTGTGCCTAAGTCTACAAGGAGTCTTGTTACACTTTGCACCCATGATGTGCAATGTAAGATATATGAGAAACCTCCTTTGCATAAACATGATGAGTCAACACCATTGGAGCCTAAGGTATCAGTGCATGAGGAGGTTAGATCAGCTGAAAACATCACCAAAGAGAAAGATAATGAAATTGTAGAATATTTTCCCAATCTCGAATTACTTTCCTTGAGCTGGAAAATTTTCAATTGCAAGTGAATCAACTCCTACAAAGTAAATACAAATCAGACATGGAGGAAAACAAAGGTAAAGGAAAGAATATTGTTGTTTTTGAGCAAGTACAAGATATGGACGCTGAATCACATGAAAAAAACCAAGAACAAGAAGCCTAAAAAGGGCTTTGGAGCGAGAGAAACAATAAATTTGTTAGTATGAAGAATTTTACAGTTGATGAGCTCATTACCAGGCAGATCAATGAGGATAGAGAGCTTTGGCTATCAATATTTAATGAGCATCTTGATAAGTTATTAAAGAAATCTAGAAGGGATAACAAGCTGCAAAGGCACATAACAAGTCATTATTGTACCAGGGATACTATTTCTCAAATAACGCTGAAATAAGTAAAAAAGAGGCTTAAAGAGGTGCAAATGAAGCTCAAGGAGAAGAAAAAATTGGATTTATTGGATGAAGCTTCATTAGTTGTGTAGCATATCTCTTTTAGGTGTCAAAGAACCAATTTTGAAATATTTGAAGAAATTTTGGTATTTTACATGATTTTTGGCAGAATTCTAGAAATTTCTCATTATAGAAGGGTAATAGACACTTATGAATTTTTGTTTTTATGGCATCCAAATGGTGATTTATTTACATGGATGGATGTCTTTTTATCAGTACATCATAGATCAACAACCCTCATGGCATGGAAAGGTGCAATTTTGGCGAAAAAGTTCAAATACCACCTATTTTTCATGTTTCTGCCTCTTTTTTGGACCCTCTGTTACACTTTTGAGTGACTATGGGAGAATGGATTTTTTAAGGCCTTCCCATGGTCCATTTTGAAAAATTCAAGATGTTATGGAAACTAGAGACACATGGATAGTTGACCTTCTTTTGAAAATTTAATTTTTACTTTTCAAAGTGCCTCCAAAGTTCTGTTATGCTTCTGCAAATTGTTTTTAAAATCTTCAGTCATAATTGTCACAGATTAGCATTGGATTCCTTCAAGACACTTGTTAAGCTCAGAAATGGTCACAAATTCGAGGCTATGAGTTGTGATTAGAGTTATGGGGTTGGTTTTTTCTTCCTATTATTATGGAATTTGTAATTAATGTAAGGGAAAAACACTCCTAATTTGTAGCTTAAATTCAGGGAATGGTTTCTAACCTCCC
>CM076574.1:365422125-365512597 GCA_034641835.2 Pinus albicaulis | reverse complement strand
CTAGAAACTAGGATATGATTCATCTTTTGCATTTATGCTCCATTTTGGATGGGATTTTGACCTGATGAGGTTTCATGGTCTATATTTTTTATAAGTAGTCTCTCTTTTATATTTTTTTGGGTTGGATAGTGTCATATTTTGCAGTGGAGCTCTTGTAACTATCATGTGGAATGAAATCAGAGACAGATTTGCAAGAAGTTTATTGAGATAATTGTGGTATTATTTGGAACATATGTTTTTCTCATGTTTTCTTATTATCTTTTGCTTAATACCATGTATACCTCTTCATATATGTATATCTTGTAAGTTTGAGAGCATAATTCATGTTATTAATGTTCTTTTTTAGAAAATATTCACCATATTATAATTATTTTCTCTTAAATAGAATAAATTCACTTGAGTGCTCATTAAAACTCTAGTCCATATTCATCCTATACTCAATGATTAATTAATATGTTTAAAAAATACCTATCTTGCCTCATACACACTCTGTAGGTTCACCTTGAAGTTTAGACCTAAAAATATCATTTACACTCTATTCATTCACTTTCCTATCCAGCGTTCAAAATATCAAACAAATTTTACTCATTTAAGCTTACATATCTAGCCTAAAATACTATGATACTTAGCCATTCATTTGACTATTTAAAGTGACAAAGAGAGAGCCCTCTCTCATCTGGGTAGGGCTAGATAGTTGACTTCAATATTTTTATGTGGTTAACTTTCTCCAATCCTACTGTCAGCCTTAGGAATTTGGGGAGAGTGATAACATTTTTGGTGCCATTACCGGGGAGCGATTGCTAAACAATCCCATGGAATATTTCTTTAATTACCTAAAAGTTAGACTTGTAGACGAAAAGCTATATTATTCAAAATAGGCTAAATTCTAAAATCTAAGCCAAAGTCTAAAATTTCTATCTTAAGTTGTCTCCTAAAATACATACCAGGTCAAATCCAGACCCAAATCCCTCACCAATTGTGTATGATCCTGAGATTCTTTTTAGAAAACATAAAGCAGAGTCTTGGAAGGTTAGAAGAGATGTTCCTTCACTTTTCAAATCAGATTCTCTACCTATGAGATTTGTTCCAGAAGATTTGGTCTATAGTCCAGAATATGAAAATCATTATTTAGAACCAAGTCTGAAACTTTTCTTTCAGAAGCCACCCTTGAACCTTTCAATTTTGAGTCATTTTCACCATTTTATGAATATCTTAAGTCTGAAGTCGATAGTGAAGTCTGGTCTACTTTCATAGGCTAGATAGACAAATTTCAAGAAAATTCATAGGAAGCCTATTTTCTGTATCAACAGAAGACTTTTTCTCCACTTGTCAACTCACCTTCTTATATAGCTACATCATCAATCCCTCCTTTCATTCTGTCATTACCTATGCAAGTTTTCACTCCATCAACACCTCCACCACCTCGTCCATTAGTCATGGCCAAATTTTCTCTGGTCATCCTACCACTTCAGCTCACTCCACTACCTCAGAATTATGGTCTAAGGCTTCCTATTTTCGATGGTACATCAGAGGTTACAACTTATAAACATGTCGCCAAAGTGATTAACTTCATAAAAATTGAAGAGATTGACAATGTCAATGCCAATATGCACATCATTGCATAGGGTTTCTCTGAAGAGGTAAAGAAATGGTTTCACTCACTCACAGCTTGTTCAATAGGTACCTCACAAGAGCCGATTGATTTGTTTATGATGAGATGGGAATAGTGGAAAAATCCATTGCAGATCCTAGCTGAGTATAATGCCTTGAAAAGGAATCCCAATGATTCTCTCTAAGACTTTACAACTAGATTCAAAAATATATATGATTCAATTCTTGATAATATTAAACCTCCACCAGGCCTTGCTTTACTTCATTATCCTGAATGTTTCAATCTTGACATCGCATGTCAGCTGAGGGAAAGAAACCCATCAACTCTTGAATAAATGCAGAGAAATGCAGTGAGCGTGGAAGCCAATTTGATCATCAAGAAGTCTAAAATCAAGATGGAAAAAAGAGTCACTATCAAAGAAGAAACATTCACTTCATCCAAAGGAAAATTAGATACCTTGATCAAGACCATGGAGAAGATGATGGATAAAATTTCCATTGATGATCGACAAGCTGAACCCTCCATTAGAAATCCCATTTTCAGGGGTCAAAATCAGTAGCCCCAATATAGGATCAAACAAAGGGAACAGAGGGGTCAAGATCCACAATGTCAGCAACAAAATCACACTCCATTTTAGTATAATTATACTAAAGGCCCTGATGAATATTATGAAGAATAAATTTCTCGCAAGAACCATTTATTTGAGGAAAATTAGCAGCCTATTTTCATCATTGAATAAGATCAATTTTCTGGAGAAATTTGTGCACTCGATGATCAAAAATTTGTATTGTCAAAGGATTACATATTATCAGTAGGCATGGAAGATTATTAGAGGGTATATCATAATGTTCTTTATCAATTGCAGAGACAATATGGCTTGAGGAATATGAATTTTCCTATAACCTCTTATCAGAAAAATCAGAATGCTCAAGTAGATGCTCATCCCAAATAAGTTGTTGCCCCCAATCAAAGTAAAGACAAGGGACTTGATGTTCCTAACCATGATAAATGAAACAAAGCTTCTTTCAATGGTCAATGGAAAGATAAAAAATTCCAAGAAGGAGGACATAGTAAAGAGTCCTCACACAAACATCAACCAGAGAAAAAAGATGCATCATTGAAAGAGTTAGAAAACATTCTTTTCTTTTTTTTTCTCTTGAAAATGAAATTTCCAAGTTGAAAGTCTCCATTCCTCTAACTGAGATAGTTAAGAATCATCAATATAAAGTTCAATTTTATAACTTGCTTATATTTTATAAAATGATAGACATGGTTAATGTGAGTGATGATCACCTTGAGCTTCTTTTTGGTCCCGTTGTTGATGGCAATTTAGAAGATAGTGAAGTCCCTCGATTTTATCTAAGCCTCAAAATCCATGAATTTATCCTCCATAATTCCATGCTTGATTATAGAGCCTCTCACAAACTCATGCCCAAGGCTATTATGGACAGATTAGGACTGGACATTACAAGACCTTATCATGATCTTTACTCATTTGATTCAAGGAGGGTAAAATGTCTTGGCCTTATCAAGGACCTAGTGGTGTCATTAGAGAAAATCCTGGCCAAGAATGTCCTCATGGACATTGCTGTTCATGATATCCTGCCCACATATGGAATTCTACTTTCTCGGTCATGGGAAGCGAAGCTTAGAGGTACCTTACAACTTGATTTTTCTTATGCTACCATTCCCATCTTTGGACAACTTAGGAAACTCTACCGGGAAATTAAGTTGAATTCCATGATCAACAGCTGAGAAAAGCCAAATAACCATTCTATACATGTTTTTCATACAAATTTAGAGTCCTTTATCTTATTCAATGATGAATTTTCAACGTCTTCCAAAGATTTGATTGAAGAAATTGTAGAAAATTTTGAATTTTCAAATCTTTTTTTAGAATTGGCAAATGCATAAATTTTTAAAAAAGTTCCAAATGTTTTGGAACCAAGTGCATCACCTCAAAAAGTGATGAAGAAATCAAATAATTAGAATTTTTTGGTACAACAAAGGTCTCTCAAACAACAAGAAAAGTTCAACAATCTTATTTGCAGTTTTTGAATGAGGAAAGTAGTTTGTGGACTATGGACTTCGATGGAGCTTGGAAAATGACAACAGCAACAAGCACCTCAAACACTTGAAAGTGGTGTCATAAGATCTACCAGGATAAGTATACCCACTTAACGATACACTCCTTCATTATATTATGCATTTTTGTCTGATTATGGTGAACCAAAATGTTATGAAGAAGTAATGCAAGTAGAAACCAGAAAGAAGTGGGAGCTAGCCATGAAAGAAGAGATGGACTCCTTGGTACATAACTAGACTTGGGACTTAGTGAGGTTACCTGCAGGTAAAAAAAATTTCAACAATAAATGGTTTTACAGGTTGAAGGAAGAAGATGGAAGAAAACAAAGGTTCAAATCTAGACTTGTGGTGAAGGGGTTTGCACCAAAGAAAGGTATTGACTTTCATGAAATATTTTCTCTTGTTGTTAAAATGAATTCATTCAGAACTATTTTAAGTCTTGTAGCAGCAGAAGATTTTCGTATTGAACAATTATATGTAAAGACAATTTTTCTCCATCAAGATTTGGAGGAAGAGATCTATATGCAACAACCAAAAGGATATGATGTCGAAGGGATATAAAAATTAGTGTGCAGATTGAAGAAGAGCTTATATGGCTTAAAATAGGCTCTATTTTTATTGTATGTAGATGATATTGATCTGGATTTATGTAGGAATGCAACAGAATAAACAAATAACCATAAATATAGAGATGCAGTGGAAATAACACTTCATTTCATTAATATCAAAGAACTGAAATTTTCTTACAGACAGAATGGAAATAAAACTAGCTAGGGAACTGGTAGCTATCTCTGAGAAGAGATGTGGCGGCTACAGGCCTCTGAACTGAGTTACAATGAGGCTCAAGGGCCTATTTATTATTGAGAAACAATGGATAACTCTAAACATCCAAAAACCTAACCCTAGGAGATGACGCAGAAAAACTATGGGCCCCGTTTGGGTAAATTGGTGTTTCAACTTCCCACGGACGTAACTTTGGCATACTATCTCCGTTTGATGCACATGATACATCATTAGCAATATCTATCTGAGGAATAAAAATTTCACCACAAATATCCATTCCAAAACAGAATGATATTTGCTACAGGCGTGATGCCAAAAAAATGTCGTGTAGGGCCTCAAAACGGCTCCGGAAGTTCAGGACCCAAAAAACTGCTAAAAATAGTAAGTTGTGCCGAAACTGAAAAACTGAAAGAGAAAATGCTGGGGCCCCAAGTGGAATAGGTGGGTGGCCATCAATATCCACCTGGATCAGATATTCATGTTGTAGGGTTTAACATGCGGGAAATAAATGTGCTCAAAGGAAAATTGGAAAATTCATTTTAAATGAAGGATTTTGGAGATGCAAAAAAAATCCTTGGCATGAGAATAACTAGGGACGTGAAAAGTCACAAATTAACATTGTCTCAGAATGAGTACATACAAAAGGTGTTTCAAAGATTTAATATGCAGAATGTAAATCCATTTAGTACACCTTTGGAAAACCATTTCAAGCTTAGTAAGTAGATGTTCCCCAAAAGCTAAGAAGAAATGGATTAAATGTATAAAGATTCATATGCATCAGCAGTTGGAAGCATAATGTGTGTAATGGTCTGCATAAGGCCTGATATTTCACATGCAGTGGGAGTTGTAAGCAGGTACATGAAAAATTCAGGAAAAGGACATTGGATGGCAGTGAAATGGATTCCCAGGTATTTTAGAGGTGCCACAAATCAAGCATTATGTTTTGGTCATTCAAACATTGGTCTAGAGGGTCATGTTGATGCAGATATGGCAGGTGATAGAGATAACAAGAGGAGCAATAGAGGGTATGTATTTATTGTAAGTGGAACAACTGTTAGTTGGTTTTTGAAAATGGAAAGTGTTCTTGCACTTTCAACAATAGAAGAAAGATATGTTGCTGCTACAAAGGCTAGTAAAGAAATGATTTGGTTACAAAGGTTTATGGATAGATTGTGTAAGAAGGAGGAGATGGGAAAGTTATATAGTGACAACCTTAGAGTCATTCATCTAGAAAAGAACTAAACATTTCATTCCAAGACTAAACACATACAGCTAAATACCATTTCATATGGTCTATGTTGGAAGATGGACAGTTGAAGCTGGAAAATATACACACTAACCAGAATCTTGCATATATGTTAACAAAAGTTCTAACAAGTGAGAAACAAAGGTTCTGTTCAATTTTAGTTGGTCTTCAGGTATGAAGACGAAGATGAGAAACAACCAGGTCGAAAGTGGAGTCATTTTCCAGCAAATCAAGCAGCAATGGAGTTTCTACAATTAGTCTCCATGTGGTAGGTTGTTGGCTGTGGAACCTGATTATCATCCTTATTTATAAGTATTTTTTTTATCCGGACATATACCCCATGAATACTGTACAAACCTCCACACAGGGGGGTGTGGGGGGGACTTGTCCCACCCGCGGGGGTTCTGGGGGGTCCAGGGGCCAGCGGGGGTTTGGGGGAAGTGCACTCGAAGCTAAAAATAGATGTAAAATTTCCTTAAAAAATATTGTAATTTTGTAATAAATCTGGGTTTTTCATTAGGCAGATGATCT
The DNA here is from genome assembly GCA_034641835.2 of Pinus albicaulis. Lineage (NCBI taxonomy): Eukaryota > Viridiplantae > Streptophyta > Pinopsida > Pinales > Pinaceae > Pinus > Pinus albicaulis. The sequence goes on along the minus strand of CM076574.1, from coordinate 365,506,340 downwards.
AACAGTAGAAGTTATGTTTACTTTAGGGTTTTTATCCCTAGAATGAAACCCTTCTATTGTATGATGGAATTTTATTGAGACGGTCTGTTGAGAGTGTATTCTAAGCAAGAAAGAGAAAGGGGGGTTGTGTGAGAGAATAGAGGATACTACAATGGATCTGTTGTAGGTTGTGTCTCTTCATTTTTTTGGATAATATAAAGGAAGGACTAGTTGTTTCTCCATGGACATAGCCCAATTTGGGTGAACCACATATATCTGTGTCTCTCTTGTTGAATATGTTTTTTTGTTTGTATTTTTTCATATTTTTATGTGTTCCATTTCTCTATAATATATACTTTTCTAACAATGTAATGCTATGTTTTGCGACACATCATGACCAAATGTTATTATATGGCTAAACATAGTTACTGATCAAACAAGAAAATTACCTGGTACTCATTTTTTTGAGGTAGCAAAAAAACACCTGATTTTGAAAAGTGATGGTGCAGAATCACCCTTTTTTTAGCGTAGTTTTGGAAATTTAAATTTTGTTACGACCTTTTTTTTTAATTGTCATCATTTTCCTGTCGATTTTGAAAAATGATGATGTAAAATTACATTTTGATTTTTTGGAGAATATTTTTGGAACTTTAAATTTTCCTTGATTTTTTTTTAAATTTCATCATTTTCATGTTCATTTTGAAAAGTGGTGATTTTTTATTTATCAAGTATGAACATTTATTTTTAAAATTTAGTGATTTTCATGCTAATTTTGAAAAGTGTTGACGCAACATCAATCATTTTTGTTTAGAGTGGTGATTTTCATCTTGGTAATAAAACATAAAAACAAAATAAAAAGACATGACTAAAAAATTTCAAATATAAAAAAAAACCTATAAAAGCGTTAAAAAATAAAATTTAACTTGTAAAAATAAAAGATATAAAAAAAAAATCCAAAAGTAAACAAATAAAGGGCAAAAAATTAAAAAAAACATAAAATTTAAAGAAAAAAAATTAAAAAAAAATAAATTAAAGAATTTTCCTCCCGTAGGGCCCACGTGGCTGGACCGACGAGAAAGCTGCAAGATCACCCACTGGCCGAGCCACTCGACCCCCATGGTGGTGGGGGTTGATTCTTAGAATCAACCCTCGCCGCTTTGGGAGCCGTAGGGCTCGGCCGATGGATGGCGAGAGAGTTGATAGCTCTACCGTAGAACACCGACTGAGCCACACGACCCTTAGTGGCGCCAAATTCTTTAATTTATTTAATTAATTTTTTTTAATTTAATTTAATTTTTTATTTTTAATTTTTTAATTTTTTTTAAATTTATATTTGTTTTTATTTTTATATTTATTTGTTTTTTTTAATTTATTTTTTAAATTTAATATTTATTTTTTAATTTTGATTTTTTTTTTTAATTTTAATTTTAAAAATGTTTATAATTTATATTTATATTTTTTTAATTCTTTGTTTTAATTATAGAAAATAATGACTTTTTTTTTTCTTTTTTCTTTTTTTTTATAAATTTAAAATGATGTTTTTCACTATTTTTAAATTTTTTTCTTTTAATATAATTTTCTTTTTTTTTAATTTAAATTTTTATTATTTTAAAACTATTATTTTAATTTTCTTTTTAAATTCTAAGTTTTTTTTTTTTTTATTTTAATTATTTTTTGTTTTATTAATTTAATCATTTTAATTTTATCTTTTTAACTTTAATTATTTCTAATTTTTTTATTTTTATTATTTTATTTTATCATTTTTTTAATTATGAGGTTTTTTTATTTATTAATTTTTTATAACTTGAGAAAAAAAAAATTTGTTTTAGGGTTTTTGGTTTCTTTTTATTTTCTTTTCTTTCGATTGTTAGTTTTTTTTTCATTATTATTATTTTTTGTTTTATTATTTTATTATTTTATTATTTTTTGTTTAATTTTTTTATTTTTACCAGTGATATTTTATTTTTAATACGATGCCTAAAAATCATAGGAATTTTATTTTCATAAAGATGATATTTTATCTTTAATGCCATTCTTGGTTTTTTAATGCTTTTTAGAGACATGATATTTTATCTTGCCTAAAAATCATTTGAGTTTTAAGACTTTCGATATTTTATCTTTAATGGCATGTTTATCGTTGAAATTTTGAGGTTTTTCAGAGTCATGATATTTTATCTTTAATGTCATTATTAAAAATTGTTGACAATTTACCTTGAAAAAGAAAAAAAACGTTATTCCAACATCAACACTTTTCGTTTTCAAGGTGTTTTTTGCACACAAAAAAATGACGATGTCATTCCAGCATCAACACTTTTCGTTTTTAGGGTTGACATTATTCCATCATTATCACTTTTCCTTTTCAAGATTTTTTTTGAAACAAAAAATTGGCGACATTATTCCAACATGAACAATTTTTGTTTTCAGGTTGTTTTTTGCACACACAAAATTGGCAACGTTATTCCGGCATCAACACTTTTCATTTTTAGGTTGTATTTTGCACCCAAAAAAATGGCTTTTACTTCCATTTTTAAAAATTGTTGAAATTTAAAAAGAAAGGTTATTCCAAACTACAACTTTTCATTTTTGTGTTTTTTTTCCATGGTTTTTTGATGTTTTTCTTGTTAGAGTTCTCATTGTTAGGTCCCTATATTACTAGTATAGTCCCTTATTGTTGTTAGTGTAGCCCATTTATTGTTATTATTATACCACTGTAACCCCTATATTGTTATTATTGAGCCCTTAGATTATTATTGTTAGCTTGGTTAGGATTACATTGTGGCCCCATCGACTCTTATATATATAAAGGAGGTTTTGTAATTTGTATCATCTAAGAATTGTTCATTCATGTAATGTATTGGAGGTTTCCCCCTTGAAGTGGCTTATTTATAAGGCATTGATATCTCTTTTCTTCAATTTTTGGAGCTGGTTTCAAAACATTTGGTATCAGAGCTTTGGATTCTAGGGTTTTGCTGCTCCAAACTGGTCATCGTGGAATTTTCCCTATAACGTTTTTTCTACGAAGGTTAAGAAGCTGAAATTTTTAGAGTGTGAAGCTGAAGTTCTGAGGAATATTGTCACAAAATTTTAGGGCTTGGTTCACAATATTTTTAGAGATATGATCTGTGGAAGTTATGGTTTTTTGCAGGCTCCTAAATTTCACTTAAAAAGGTCATCGCGGAATTTTCTCTATAAATTTTTAGCTACGAAGTTTCAGAAGCTGATATTTTTAGAGCACAAAGCCGAACTCCTGAGGAAAAATGTTTCAAAATTTTATATCTTGGTGCACAATATTTTCGGAGATATGATTTGTGGAAGTTAGGTCTTTTTTAGGCTCCTGAATTTCATCTCAAAGAGGTGATCATGGGAAAATATTCATAACTCTCTCTTGGTGCATCGGATTGGAATTATGTAAAAAGTGAATAGAAGTACACGGACTATAGTTTCCTTTCTATACATTTTAGAGCCAAAGGAGCAAACACTGACACGTGGAAAGTCGTACAAGTTCGCTCTACTAAACCAGTCCATAATTAGGTCAGTGTGGGAGATTGGACATAACTTTGTCTTGAAGAATCTAAATCATGTCAGACCTGTCACATTTGAAGGAAGCTTCAAAGGAATACCACAGGGCCAAATTTCAGATATTGAGGATCTTCAAGAATAGATATAAGTCAATTTCAATATCGAGCTCCTCCAAAGCAAGTAAAAGTTGTGTATTTTTATTTTTCCGAATTGCGTAAGTCTTGTTTGAAGAATCAAGTTGAATTTATTCCAGGGGCATATTGTAGATATCAGTATTGGATTCTCAAATGGCCCCTAAAAATAATTCAACACCAATTAAGCCTTTAGAAGGCTCTATTATGAATCATGAAGAGGAAGAATGGAAACATGACATATCAAAATTACAAGACCAAGTGCAACAAATTTTGCTCTCGCAAAGAGCAACAAAAAATGACATGGAAGTTTTGAAGAAAGGCATGGAGACTAAGATGGATGGTTTGAAGAAAGGCGTGGAGTCTAAGATGGATGGTTTGAAGAATGACATGGAAGCTAAGATGGATGGCATGGAAGCTGGAATGGAATCGAAGATGGATGACATGGAAGCTAAGATGGAAAACATGAAGAATGGTCTAAAAGCATACATGGAAGGTTTGACAAAGTTGATACAAGAAATGTTTTCTAATGGTGAAAAGATAGTAGAGGAAACTCATGATGAGAAAAAAATAAATGTTAATCGTGATTTCATAAACTCTAATTTTGGAGGGAAGAACCACCATATTCCAAAAATGGATATGAGGAATTTTGATGGAAAGGATCCTGTAACATGGATATTACAGATGGAGCAATTTATTTTACCAAGTTTGATCTTCATTCAAGATATCATCAAATTATAATGAAGACTGAAGATATTCCAAAAACAACATTTCGAACTCATGAGGGTCATTATGAATTTTTGGTCATGCCTTTTGGCCTTACCAATGCACCTTCTACATTTCAAGGGTTGATGAATTCCATTTTCAAACCCTTGCTTTGAAAATTTGTGCTAGTATTTTTTGATGATATACTAATCTACAACAAGTCTTGGAAGGATCATGTTCAACATGTTGATAGGGTGCTCAAACTATTGTAGGAGAAAAAATTATATGCAAAAACATCCAAATGTTTCTTTGGAGTACAAGAGGTGGAATATTTGGGTCATATTGTATCTCACGAGGGTGCTACGGTAAACCATAGCAAAATTAAAGCCATTAAGGAATAGAAATTCCCCACAACCATAAAGCAATTGCGAGGATTTCTTGGGTTAACAGGGTATTATCACAATTTTGTTAAGAATTATGGGAGAATAGCAGCACCTCTAATAACATTATTGAAGAAATATGCATTTTCATGGACTCCTGAAGCAACTAAGGCCTTTGAACATCTTAAAGAGGCAATGTGCCTAGCACCGGTCTTAGCTACGCCAGACTTCACAAAAACCTTTATTGTGGAATGCGATGCCTCAGGAAATGGAATTGGTGTTGTTTTAATTCAAGAAGGAAGACCCATTTCTTTTGAAAGTCATCCAATCAAAGGAAAGTATTTACAGAAACCTATTTATGAGAAGGAAATGTTAGCAATACTACATGCACTAAAGAAATGGTGAACTTACCTAATGGGAAGACACTTCAAGGTAAAAATTGTTGATGATAATCTTAAACACTTTTTGGAACAAAGACTATCTTCAGAAGAGTAGCAAAAATGGGTCAAAAAGATGTTGGGTTATGACTTTGAAATAATCTACAAAAAAGGGAAGCTAAATGTTGTTGCATATGCACTCTCAAGAAAGAATGAAGAGGTGGAAGCATTGCTTTGTGCCATTTATATTATCCAAGAAGATTGGATAACGAACCAAGAGATGAATGGAAGAAGGAGAAAGAAGTGTGGACACTCAATCAAAAGCTACAGCAAGATCCTAGTATATCTGATACATTTAGTTGGAAAAATGATTCCTTATGGTACAGATATCACTTATATCTTTGTAATAATTCCCAACTAAAACAAAATATTCATTTGGAATTGCACACTTCTCCTTTAGGAGGACACTCAGGATTTTTAAAAAGTTACCAGAGGGTGAAGAAATAATTTTTTTGGGATGGCCTTATATCTGATATTCAAAAGTTTGTGGCGGAATGTTTTGTTTTCCAGCAGAATAAAGTTGAGAAAACTAACACCCCAGGTCTTCTACAACCTTTATCCATTCCAAGTCAACATTGGGAGGAAATTTCAATGGATTTTATCATAGGTTTACCTAAGTCCGAAGGAAAGAGTGTCATCATGGAGGTAATTTATAGACTTATCAAGTATGCACATTTTTGTGCATTATCTCATCCATTTAAAGCAAGTATAGTTGCTACTACATTTATGTACACAATTCAAAAGCTACATGGAAACCCAAGGGTTATTGTGAGCGACAGAGATCCCATTTTTACTGGAAATTTTTGGACGGAGTTATTTTCTTATTTGGATACTCAATTAGCTCCTATCTCATCTTATCATCCTCAATCCGATGGTCAAACTGAGATGGTAAATAAATTTCTGGAAGTATATCTTTGTTGTTTTGTATCTGATAAACAAACAAAATGGGTCAAGTGGTTACCTCTCGCTAAATGGTGGTATAACACTTCCTTCCATACTACAGTAAAAATGACCCCATTTATGGCACTTTATGGATATCATCCACCATCCATCACATCATCTTTAAGAGAAAAATTGAAGGTTCAAGCAGTGGAATATCACATCGAGCATGAACAATAAGTTCTCCAATTATTAAAGGATAACCTGAATTTGGCACAAAATCGAATGAAACAATAGGAATATCAACATCGCAGCAAGAGAATTTTTGATGTAGGAGACTGGGTATTCTTACGGCTATAGCCATACAAACAAATTTCCCTCAAGCAAGCTAAGAAGGATAATACATTATCGCCAAATTACTATGGTCCTTACAAGGTGTTGCAAAAGATTGGTACTATGGCATACAAATTGGAGCTTCTTGCTTCTTCACACGTGCATCCAGTTTTCCATGTTTCATGCTTAAAGAAGGTTATAGGTGAAAATCTTTGAGTTAAAACAATATTAACAAAATTTGATGAGGAAGGAAAAATCATATTGGAACTTGAAGTGGTCATGGAAACAAGAACTCGAAAGTTATGGAATCGATCAATTTCAGAGTATCTCATCAAGTGGAAGAACTTACCAACTGAAGATTCTACATGGGAGGATGAGAATTTTATACAAAAGCACCCAGAGCTACTCAAGCGTTGAGGACAACACTTTTTTGAAGGAGAGGGGCATGTTAGCTCTGTATATTACTAGTATAGTCCATTATTGTTGTTAGTGTAACCCCCTTATTGTTATTATTGTACACCTGTAACCCCCATATTGTTATTATTGTGCCCTTAAATTATTATTGTTAGGTTGGCTAGGATTACATTGTGACCCCATGGACTGCTATATATATAAAGGAGGTTTTGTAATTTGTATCATCCAAGAATTGTTCATTCATTTAATGTATTGGAGGTTTCCCCCTCGAAGTGGATTATTTCTGAGGCATTGATATCTCTTTTCTTCTATTTTTGGAGTTGGTTTCACAACACTCATTTTGGGTTAATAGTTCTTGTTTGATCAGTTACATTTTTTTAAGGGATATTCGTGATTTATATCTTTTAGAGAAGGTAAGGCTCTACAATTGAGTGAACAGAGACCTTAGAAGAGTCTGCAACTTAGTGTGCAGACCACCTGTAGCACCATGCACATGTTGAGGAACTAATTGTTATCAAAGATCCATCATATTAAAGAAGTTTTTTTGGATGATATTTTCTATTCTTATGTGTTTTTTGTATCTATTTTATTAATAAATGTTATTGTGAAGTTTTTTTCATGTTATATTAGTGCAGTAATAATTTATGATGTTATATAACGTGTTTCTATGATTAAGTGGATGTTTCGTAGTAATTTGTGAACTTGTGAAGTGGGAAGAATTAAAATGCCATATCGCGCAGTCCCTTAATGCTGCAAAAACCTGGTTCTACAACCACCCATAGTCACTTCAGGTGAGATTGAGATCTTCTTGCAGGTCGTTTTAAAAAGCACTATTGATCAATGTTTTTTGGTGTGCAATATAGATCGAACCTAGGTGAAGCTAAAACCAAAGCCAACAAATGGTTTCATTGTCGGGTAACTCTACAGTACTAGCCGTCCTAGGCTGAAAGTTTGTCGAAGCCAGAATCTAGTAGGAGCTAGGCTATTCTTAGCATTCCCTGTCCCCCTAATCCCCCTATGTTCCTGCCCCTCCTACCCCACCCCCTCCCCATTCCCCTCCCCCTCAAAAATAGGCATCGCTTAGGATATTAAGCTACATGTTTTTAGAGGAACCAGATCAGAGGATCCATAACATTTTTGGTTTCTAGCCGAAGTTGTATGGACAGTGAATTAGGTTGATGAAGAAGATATAAAGAAGGAGTAGCTCATTAAAATAGTGCGAGATAGAGAACTGACCCAGTGTATGAATTATTCAACCAATCAGGGTGGTACATTTACAGATATTTAGAAAGAATTGATGTCATAGTTCAAGAAGCCAAATTCTGAATCAAAGTGCATTTCTGACTTAAAGGAGATCAAAAATAAAACTAATGAGTCGATTTGGGAGTTTAATAAAAGTTTTAAGGTTTTATTGGATCAAGTAAGATTCAACATACCTACGTAGAAGCATAAAGAATGGTTTACATTTGTGTTTCCACTGCATATCAGGCTTCAATTAATAGAACATAAGATAGAAACTCAAGCCGAAGCTTTGGAAATTGCGATGAAGTTGGAAGCTTCGCCTATAGGATACACTGATGCGGGTGTGCAATAGATTCAGAGTTAGCTAGAAAACCTAACATTTCAATTACAATATATCAAGAAAGTTAAATAATTCAGACAATAAGTGTGGTGTAGAAAGTGCAAAGAAGAGGGCCATTCTAGGGAACAGTGCCATGTTTTCGGAATTACATGGCTAATGGGGCACCTAATCCCCTGAAGAGAGGATCCAACCTATGGTGCGAGATATGCAAGACTAGAGGCCAACATCTCCCAAAATAATTTTATTTGTTCCATAAATATATGGAGACCCCAAGGAATGTGTTCTGTCATTTTTTTAAATCACTAGGACATTATGAGAATAGTTGTCAAAACTATGATCTAATGATGGAGTGCAGTGTTGATACCTATAGAATGCGAGCAGAAGAGTGTGCACATGAGAACAATGGATAGCACGGTGGTCGAGGAGATTATCAGTGAAGAGGTCAAGGAGGAGGAGCTAGTCGAGGACGTGGATAGGTCATATGCTATAAATGCGGCGAGGTAGGTCATTTTACAAGAGATTTCTAGAATCCCAATATGTCATGTAAGTACTGCAAATCATTTGATTACGTAATTGAATATTTTCTTGTTCTTATGTCGAAAATGCAAGAGAAGAGGAATCAATAGCCCAAATAGAACATCCAAATGATGATTGTTAAAAGGATAATTGATGAACCTTGTGTTAATATTATCACTAGAAGTGGATTTGTGACTCAAAGTGATACAGCAGATGAAACTAAGGAATTTGAAAATCAAGGTGCATGGGTTATAAAGACAGAGGATAAAGTTCCTATTTGCTATGTTCACAAAGAAAATAAAGTTTTTATGGAATCAAAGATAAGTTTTATGGATGCAGGAGCTTCGACTTCTACTACACACGCAGGGCCTAGTAACTCTGACATGTCATTAGTTCTTACAAAAAACCAAGCTGCGACATAGGATCGAGCCTTGAAATAGAACTCAATAGATCAAGCAAGTATTTTGAGATCTTTTTTGCATACTGGTATGAAGGTATTAAGAGATAAGAAGGTTGTAGAAGGGATTCACGAATTGATAGATTCATGTGCATCAAAAGAATCACTATGAATTGAGATGTATGCAGCCAATAATGTACATTGACAGAAGAGAAATAACAAAGAAATGAGACTTAGTGCGCATATAGGAGAATATGAAATGGATCAAGTTATTTTTTATTTTGGGTATGATACTAATATCTTGACAAAGTTATTTCCTATGGGAAGACTGCCATGTGTCACAATAGATATTGATGGAGTTCGAACTATTTTTGATCTTGAAGTAACATAAATTATTCATGATAGTAATCCTTATCCTGCTTTCCTTGGAATTTATTGGGAAATGGAAAATATGGCCATAATTAATCTGAAGAAGATAAAAATGATACTTGAAGGAAATAACATGAGGGTGATTGTTCCTTTATATCCATCCTAAGGAGTAATTAATATAGAACTAATTGAAGAATAATACCTCAGATATCACATAGATAACATATATAAATTCGCAGCTAAATAAGAGGATTATATCATTCCTACTAGAGATGGAAATTCAAGTTGGGATAATGATAGTTCTTTCACATCATATTCAGAAGAAGAATTGGAAAATTGGCAGAACAGGTTGCATGAAGTGTCTACAAAGAATTGTGCAAGACTCATAAATGTAGTTTGTTGTATGAAATCTAAGGTATGTGACCTACCTTCTTATGATGCTTTGGGAAATATAGATACTTTTCTTACTTATTATGAAGTACAAGTTCCTGGAAATCAAAGACTGCGAGCTTTGGGTATAGCCTTGAGAGCTACCCCTGCTAGATAATGGGGCACATAGAAGAAGAATAAAAGATATTTGCAGGTATGTCTAAGAGTAACGTGGATAAGGTTTGGAAAAGTAGAAACATAAATGCACAAGAAATATGATGGTGAAATTGAGACAAGAGAGAATATCGAGCTATGCATTACAGCATGTAAGGAGATTCCACAATAGGAATGGTTACATGGATTTATTCACACATTGGAGACAATTCCTAAAAATTGGTACCTAGAAACAAATTTGCGACATAGTACTTTGAATTGGGCAGACTCGGTTGATGGATCTATTCTAACTTTTAGTTTTGAAGATGAATTTTCGGGCATAGATTCAACCCTTCGTGTAGTATAACAGAAGATCTTTGAGAGTGTAACCACACTCACATGAAAAAAACCTAATTGGGTTGTGTAGATATAGTATGCACTTGAGTGTTATAACATTATTGAAGAGGAAGAAGAATATCCTCAAAACATCGACATAGTAGAATCAAAAGGATGACATGAATTATAAGGACCTGAGATACAAATAACAGACATAAAAAATCCATTAAAGACTAAGAAGGTGAATATAGGATCAGAATAAGAGTCCAAGTTTACAACAGTAGGAGATTACTGGGATGCGAAGACATTCAGTAATGTTACAGAGCTACTCCATGCGTATCGAAAAATTCTTTCCACCAAATTATTTAGATATAAAGGGAATATTAGGAGATTTAGGTTTCATGAATATTCCCCTCAAGCCTTATGTAAATTCATTCAAGTAGAGACCTTACAGGCTGAACACAAAGTACAAGGAGAAATTGAAGCAACAAGCGAAAGGTTGGGACCATGTCAATATGAACATCGCAACACTACCAATTCTGGTATTAAATGATCTACATCAAGGAATCATCAACTAGCTGAAGCAATGTGAACAACACACCTCCAAGCTCAACATTCAGTTAAAACAAGAGCGAGTTTCTGATGCAGGAGCATCCAACTCAAAAATGATTTTATTTTGCTTGACTTAGGGGGTTCAATGTTTCATAAGGAATTGAATTTATTAATAGGAATATTGTATATTTTTAAATTATTTGAGTGAGAAATATGTGTGTGTGACTTTTAAAGTAAATATTCTCAAATAATTGACAATACTAGAGATATTAGAATTTCATATTTCAGACTTCTACGATTAATGATTTGTAGAGTGTCTTCTGCATCCATCACATCAATTTATTCATTTTTTATCGATGTTTAAAACTTGCTACCGAGGTTCATTATCAAGGTAGAGATTTGACATAGAGAGATCTCAAGAAATGGAATGGGGAATAAATAGGTGTAGGTGAGGAAAAAAGAACCAACATGTTTCAAAATTATTGAGTTAATTACTTTTAGTAAATTCTAATATATTTTAATTTTAAAATAAATTAGGTATTAATTTCAGAATTTAAATTAGTTAAGTATTTATTTTATTTTATGTATTGATTAGGCATTTATTAATAGTAAACTAAAAAAAAAAATCTATATTTTATTAGAAGGATAGGTTATTAAAGATGGAATTATAAAATTGTGGTAAGTTAATATGAAAAAAATATAAATTAATGCCCGAATTAAAGACACTAATTAAGTAATAATATTTAAATCAATTATGTTATAATATTTTAATATGTAGATAATAATGTTTAGATGTGAAAAATATTAGTATTGTAATACTATGAATGTTAATTTTAAAATATATAAAATCTTAATTAATACTTGTGAAGATCTCATAAAGATCATAGGGATTAGGAAGTTCTAGAATAGGGATTTAGTTGAGTCAAAAGTGGATTTAGAGGATTTTTAGGATATGGTTGAGTAGATTGTGGATTTGAACCAAAATTGGTTGCAGAATCATTTTCTATATATTTTTATGCCTCAAAGGCATTAAGGGGAGACCAATTCAAATGAAGGAAACCAGGCTAGAGAGAGGGGAAGATTACTGAAAGTAATCAAAATCAAGAAGGTATAAAATGCATTATGTAAATCTATGTAATTTATGCGTGCATTAGATTAATACAAAAATGATTTTTTTTTAATGGTATATGGATAGACTATTTCAAATTTTGTTCATTATGAAATATTATATATCTCTGCATATTGGGTGAATTGTGTGAGTACAGGAATATGATGGAGTTCGAATGATGAAATCATTTTTTGGAGGTTTAATTAGAAGGTAAACTAAATATTAGTGTTTTAAATTTATGAATATTTGTTCTGACCTCCAAGAAAATAAAATGTTGATAGTGGATGAGTTGACTGAAACATTTTCAAAGATTGAACCTGAATGAGCTGTGAAACTCAGTTTCACACGATGACGTAACTAGAGGAATTCAATTTAGTGGCATTGTATTAGAGTTTCATTTCTAATTTATTAAATTTCATATTTGAGGGCACAGTAATGAAGACAAAAACATTATTCGATCATTAAGGAATGATTCAAATAGCAGAGGTTTTAAAAATGATAAATTGAAGTCCGATTCAAGAATTGCATAAGTATGAGCTTGTTTGAAGGAAATCGAACTCATTCTGAGAAGCAACGTTGGAGACAGGAATACAATTGAGAAATACATGTCATATATGTGTGTCGTTGGTGTTAGACTCCTATATTTCACAGCATCACTGGGTGACTGAATTATTGTTTAGATTTATCTCACTAAAAATAATATTCCATGGTTATCATTTATTTTCAGAGATAGGAAGGGAGACCCTACTGTCAATAGCTTTAGAAGAATTCATCTGCCATTTTCAATTCAAGGAAGAAGGGAAGGGCTACTAAGTAAGTGTAATAGTGAGAAAAATTCTATACTGCCCTCATTCAGTGCATCTACCTGCTTCTTACCTTCATTTTCCTAAAAAGCTCTGTACTCTAATGCTTTAAATCCCCACCTGACCCTAAAACCCCCACACACCCAACCTTATTGGTCTTATCCTCTTATAAAATCCACTCATTATCTATGTCCGAAGTTCTATACCATAGCTCCGCCCACCCACCAAAAAACCATTGGTATGTAACATAAACCTTACTTGTGCCCGCATTTCACAACCCGCAGATTTTTAACCTTACCACTTAAGACTTATGCCAAATCTTATTTTTCTGCTAACGCAATGAAGTGGGAAACATCCAACATTCATATATTACCGAAATCTGCATGAAAACCTTTTTATTTCTTATTTTCCATGCCTTCCACCTTCTCGCACTTACCCACATTTAGCACGTCACATGGCGAACTTCACACCTTTTATAAATTAATTCTAAGCACTCGCAACTTTATGTTTTTCATGAAGCGACTCGATCGTAATCGCACATCAAAATTTTCAAAGTTTTACCGTGCGAGGTAAAAGTTAAAAGTGTTGACGTGCGATATGTGATGCGGTGGGAACCAGTCGCAAATCAAAAATTTTAAATAATAAGTTCGGAGATAAGAGTTATGATCATCGAAGTGTGATACAGGGTGATGTGGAAGATGATGTGGCTTACACCCCACTGCTCATAGTTGACTCAACGTGACATGGAAAGGTGAGTGGCAAGTGACGTGGTAAAGGATGTGGCAGTGACGTGGCAAATGACATGGCCTAGCTCGTGAACCGCACATCGTAGATCTCACAGGTTAAGTTTATGGTAAAATTAAAATTTTCGAAGTGATATGGAGGCCCGGATGCAATGTAGTTTCAAAGGCATATTCCAAAGGATTTTGAATCTACATTCAAGGCCTTTTTCAGTGTTAAATTGCATCAGAGGAGGAAAAGGGATTACAACATAAAAAGCAGTGGGACTGATCGCAATGCGCACATCAAAAATATAAAGGATAATTCACAAAGGTAAAATTTTAAAGTTGTATAAGTGTGATGTGCGATGGGTGGTACCCGATCGCAATGCACACATCACAAATGTTAAAAGATAAGGCCTAAAAATAAAATGTTAAAATTAGTGAGATGTGAAAATGTGATATTCGCGTGGACGTGATGTATATCAGAACAAAGACCTAAATATTTTGAAGTCTGGGTGGACCCACTTTCCCTTGACACATCAAATTTGTGTAAAATTCCCACTACTCTCTGCCATCTCCACTCACCTTCACACATCGTATGGTTCACAATGCCTTTCAGCCTCCCCGCATCCGCCTAAGGTTAACAAAGGAAGAGGGTCGAAAATGTGTGGTATCCCATACCTCCCATTTGGCTATGTGTCACGCCCAGGACTATTCAGCACCCCCCTCTCCAATACTATTTACAACTCACCATCCCTTTCGAAAAGCCCTTTGCACCACTCACCAAACCGTTGCACCATTTTTTTACTGTTGCATGTACTAGATCCATCGCGTTTGCTCCCGTTGTTCGCTTCAATCACATCCCTTCCCAAGTAGAAAAATGTTGCGCCATAAAGGGCCAGGACATTATCCAACAGACCCAGGCCACCTTCACACCACCACATTACTATTCTAAAAGCCAAATGTTAGCATAACCATAGATTTTGCTGCGTCGGTTATTGTCAAACTAACATAGGAATTGAATTTGTAGGTAATATTGGAGAAAGTGAGAATTTAAAAGAAGAGTTGTCAAAACTCAACGAAACTATATTATAGGGCTCCTTTAGGCTTTAAATCCCAGTTACTACCCCTTACTGTCATTTTCCCTTCCCTAGTGCTAACTCATAACCATTTCCTTTTCTCATTCCCCCCTCTCTATCATCCCTTTCTCCATTGTAGGATTGTGAAAGAAGAATCATTGAAGAAAATTCCTCCAAAGCTAGATTAACAACCATTTAATCCTATGGTCTACCCAAAAGTTGACTTGGATCACTTGGCTCTAGCAGACAGAGACTACAAAATCCACGAGACAGTGTAATATTCATACATTAGCATGCAACTAATGGGAATATTGAATTTTGATTTTTGCACTTAGTAGATGAATAAATGGGGAAGGAGACCCATACTTCATTTAAATCAGCATGAAAACCCTCTTGGTATGAAAGAGGATCATTCTAGAAGCTAGATTTCACACCCTCATGTGTGAAAAGAGACTTTTTTCATGTGGACAAAGTCAAGTTTGACTAAGTCAACAACTTTTGTATTTGAGGTGTGAATCTTAAATAAAATCAATGCTCAATGTCAACAAGGCTAAATCTGAGCTATCTGCATAAGCACACATAAGTGTGAAAGAGGCTAGATCAGTTGACCAACTCAACCAAGACCAAATCACCAGCGTTGTCTACATGCAATGAACCTCCTAGATACACAACACAGTTCTAGTTGGAGGCTACACATGTGAACATAAATCATTGAGATGGTTTAGGATTTGGCAAGATTTCTAACTTATAAAAGGAAGAGGACGACATCAAGAGGGGGTTGTTCATGATATGTTATTTTCTGAAGATATTGTCTGTTTAGACATTTCTTATTCTCTTACTGTTTAGCTGAGAATAGTGTTGTTTAGCACTAGGGTGTTCTTGGTTGGGAATCCCACATCTTTCCTTGAGACGCATTTTAAAAGAGTCTTTCTGATCGTATCCACTATTACGCATTTGGCCAAGCTACATCTTCCAACTACAACACAGACCCTGTTGAGGGTTTGGTTTTCCTTATAAGTTGTAGCAAGCGGAGGCTATATCTATTTAGATCTAGGCCATTGTAGTGCCTCTTTTCAGTGGGAGAGCCTTCTATCCTCTTGATAAGAACATATTGGATCATTGGAGCTGCATAATCAGATCTTGGCATCAGGCCAAACCATTGCTAGAGCCAACAACACAATTTCTCTCCCATAACTACATTATTTGCAAGAGGTAAGTGCAGGGAGTTTTGGAAAGCTTTTAGAGGAGAGATCTCTGGTGTTTGGGATTATTCCCTTCACTGTGATGATCCATGGATTATATTTCTGATCCATGTTCTGTTTAGATCTGATCTACTATTTATTGTATTTACTTCATAAATTCTAAATTTTACTACAGATCTGCAACTTTAGATCTCATATCTACTCTTGGTATCTCATCTTTTGCTCAAAACCCCAAGGGGAATGTGTAGAGGAACTCTTCTAGTGTATATATCTGATATGGATCTAACATTTTGTACATAGATCTATTATAGATCTTATATGTAATGTACAACTACTTCATCTCATAATATAACGTTGTCAAGCCTTCTCACAGCTAATACATTATTGCAGCACCTCATTCTTGAGGGTTTCCACATCAAAGTTCTCTGTTTTTCTCATGTACATTGTATGGGCCTTATTATAAACCTGTTTTGCTGATGTATAATTTATTAAGGAACTTTCCTATTGGTCTCCTACAAATATTGGGCTGAAATGCATTATTTTTTGGGAAATGTTGTTTTGTATTGCTGGAGTCACTCCTTTGGGCATTTTCCAACTGCACTAGGTGTGGGGAGCTCTATTTAACCCACCTAAAAGGATTTTTCTTTTAATTCCTCTTGTATTTTGTCCTTAGAGTCTCATATCTAAGGGATCCAAGTGCTGGTTTCCAATCCTGTAGCATACATTCCTACAAAATGCGTTTTTCAGGCATGCCTTGCTAGCAGTCCCAATTTGGGGATATTACAGTGGTATTAGAGCATGATATTTGGATCAGCCTGTGTGTTCCATCTTTTATAAGGAGAAAGATCAGAATGATGGAGAGGATGAGTTTACTCTCATCACTTTTCATATCTAGAAAGAACCTCTCCAAGGAGGTTAAGTAGATAGAAGAAGGAGAAGATGAAGGACCATGCACTTCCTATTCTCACAAAGAATAAGAAAAGAAGCATGGAGGACACTTGGATCATCAGATTCTAAGTGAGTACCTTGTTGAGTACAAGTCTTAACCTAGAGCCTTCAAGGAGAATCTAGCCTTCCCACAGTTCATTCAACTGAAGGAAGAGAGGAGACCCTGCAGCAAGGGAGAAATCAAGGGCAATAGGTTTCTATTGTCCACATTTGATGGGACATCTGCCGCAAAAGATTGGGAAAGAAGACTCAATGCATTCTTCCTACTACATCCAATGGTAGGGAAAGAAGTAATGGATATTACAGTGCTACACCTAAGGGGTGAAGCAAGAAATTGGTGGTTCAACCATGTGAGACATGCAAAATTATCTTCTTTTGCAAATTTCACTTAAAGGATGATTCAGAGATTTGATAAAGAGAAATCCGAGGAAGAGAAGTCCTCACCATCTCTTGTGTAGACTTGTATCATCACTGTCACAACCTTGGAGGAGCAGCCTTCAACATTAGTAGTTGAGGGAGCCAACATAGTAGGAACTCTTGTAGCCATACAAGGTTTTCCCAAAGCCCATCAAGGTATGATTGAATTTCCACTTTCTAATATTGTAGCAAATATTTTAGAGGATTGTGGAAACCTACTGTTGCATGACCCAGAATCATCACTTACTTCTAATCTAGAGTAGTAGAGTTGCATTGTGTTGTCCAAGAGCAGCAGTAAAGAAAGGAGGACCCATTCCTCATGGGAACAATCTGATGTCAGCTTCATCCAGGAAGCAATGAAGGAAGAGATGACAAAGGGTAGGCATCTTGAGATGAGAAAAATTTCTCCTCTCTAGATGAAACTTTCTCAATGAGCATTCCACAACTCAAATAGAGACTTATACTTACAGCAGATCTAAGACCCCACTAGTTTTGGAAGGCCACGCATGAGGAGGAGGCCCCATACAAAGATCCCATGGAAGGTGCACTTCAACATTCCATGAAGTGCAAATTTTTTCAAATATTTGAGAAGGTTGGTGTCCTACAATGGGAGGATACCAAGTATTTTCAGAATGAGGTCCATGATCCACCGGTGGATGAGTGGATGTGGATGATGAGCAAGAAATTGGAAAGCTACTTGCAAATCTATGATATTGGGCAGCAGGAGGCTTGGCTGCGTTGGCTACTCTTGAAAGAGTTTGGCCACCATCCTCTTTCTAAGGGTACGTGGGGGAACGATGTGTGGCAGGATGCTTGCATCATTGGGTAGCAAGAAGTAGGGACACATTTTGTTGATATGACATTCTTCATATCAATAACGATGTTTTCACCACATGATTTATATGATGGAGGTATGGAGAGGCAGCAAGATCCTTTGTTGCTTTGGAATTTCTTGGGAGAGCAAGGGCAGATTTTCTCTCACACTTTGCATGATGTTGCAGGAGTAGGAGATGGCACTATCATGGTGCAAAGGGGCTACTCCTTAGCCTAGGATGCTCTATAAGTACTTCCAATTTGGAAGGAGCTTCTTGTTTGTAGCAACATTATGGAAGATTTCTTTGACAATGGACATGTCAAAGAATGGAGCTATGTATTGGCAGGAGCCTATTTGCATAGGCCAACAACGCTGTCACTTTGGAGCATGGATTTATGGATGGAGTGTCCCCACGATCATTTCACTCTTTATGCACTTGATGAACAAGGAGGAGGTGAGAAATATGGAGTAATGGGTGGAGAAATCTATTACTGTGATATGTTCTTCTTGGCTTGGATTTCTAAGTATGTGAGGAAGGATCTTCATGTAGCACGTGATTCATTTCTCTTCATGAGTATGTCATACCATTACGGAGAGTTTATTCATGTATCCTATCATTATCTTACTTCTAGTACATGGTAAGGATCTTGCATTTAGTGATCTGCATACTCTTATCATTTCTATGCAGTGCATTGCTCCACAAGAGGGAAAGCTTTTCATTGAGCTCCATGATCAACAACAGGCCAGAATTTATGATGGAGACAGCCATCTCTTAAATGGCCATGGGCAAGTATTGTATTACTTCATGTATGTTAATTTTATGTACACAGCCATTTACTATTCATTAGTAGATTAAATAACATACATAGACAACCATGTATCAATAAACCACTTACCATGTAATTTTCTGAAGTAGCAGTTAGAAAAACTGCGTTGTAACTTCATGCGTAACTGTTGGTACTTTCCTGCACCAAATGAAACCTTCAGAATTCCCTTCATCTTTATGCTAATCATGGTTCCAATTGCTGTTGTTGTTCTTAATACTATGGGGAGCATGATTGGAGAGGAAACACATTGGTTTGATGTGTTCTTTTGGGAAGAGGATTCCCACCTTTTCTGCACTGCATGTTCTAATGGGAGCATGAGAGAAGATATGCCCACCACAACCAAACACTTGTTTCTTTATGAGGTGGGCCATGAGTTTTAGGAGATGCCATATGGTGATTATTTCCTATCCATCACATATGGAATGGTTTGGGCTAGCTTGATTCACAGCGTTGGAGAGGAGATCTTTAGAGATCTAGTCTTCATTTCGCCACTTGAGGGAAATATTATTGCAGCCCAAGATCAGCAGTCACTCTACAATTATCATAAGTGGAGAGGAATATAGTGTGGGGTAGGCTCCTATGTCTACCATATTCATATTTTCAACCCACCTACATTGCATGAGCTCAAGGTGGAGGAGAATTTTCTGGAGTTGCCATGTTGGGAGGTGACTCATTTTGTATGGATGATTGCATGGGGATGGAGGATCCATTTTGGAAATATTTTTTCCCAATACATTTCAGTCTCCATGCCTTCGGAGGAAACTCTTTAGTTCTATCCTTGTAGTTGCTTGAGGAAAAGCAACATTTGGGAGGGGAGGAATATAATATTCCTACATTAGCATGCAGCTAATGGGAATATTGAATTTTGATTTTTTCACTTAGTAGATGAATAAATGGGGAAGGAGGCCCATAATTCATTTAAATCAACATAAAAAACCTCTTGGTGTGAAAGAGAATCATTCTAGAAGCTGGATTTCACACCCTCAACTGTGAAAAAATACTTTTTTCATTTGGACAAAGTCAAGTTTGACTAAGTCAACAACTTTTGTATTTGAGGTGTGAATCTTAAATAAAATCAATGCTCAATGTGAAAAAGGCTAAATCTGAGCTATTTGCATAAGCACACTTAAGCGTGAAAGAGGCTAGATCAGTTGACCAAGTCAACCAAGACCAAATCATCAGTGTTGTGTAGATGCAATGAACCTCCTAGATGCACAACACAGTTCTAGTTGGAGGCTACACATGTGAACATAGCTAAATCATTGAGATGGTTTAGGGTTTGGCAGGATTTATAACTTATAAAATGAAGGGGAGGACATCAAGGGGGGTTTGTTCATGATATGTTATTTTCTGAAGATATTGTCTATTTAGACATTTCTTATTCTCTTGTTGTTTAGCTGAGAATAGTGTTGTTTAGCACTAGGGTGTTCCTGGTCGAGAATCCCACCTCTTTCCTTGAGAGGCCTCTTGGAAGATTCTTACTGATCTTGTCCAATATCAAGAATTTTTCCAAGCTACATCTTCCAACTACAACATAGAGCTTGTTGAGGGTTTGGTTGTCCTTGTAAGTTGTAGCAAGTGGAGGCTAGATCTATTCAGATCTAGGCCATTTTGGTGCCTCTTTTCAGTGGGAGAGCCTTCTATCCTCCTGACAAGAGAGTATTGGATCATTGGAGCTGCATAATCAGATCTTGGCATCAGGCCAAACCATTTTTATAGTCAACAGTGTAGTTTCTCTACCATAACTGTGTTATTTGCAAGAGGGAAGTGCAAGGAGTTTTCACAAGCTTTTGGAGGAGAGATCTCTGGTGTTTGGGATTATTGACTTCACTATGGTAATCCATGGATTAGATTTGTGATCCATGTTCTATTTAGATATGATCTTCTATGTATTTTATTTACTTCAGAAATTCTAAATCTTATTGCATATCTACAACTTTAGATCTCAAATCTACTCTTGGTATCTCATCTTTTGCTCAAAACCCCAAGGGGAATGTGTAGAGGAACTCTTCTAGTGTATAGATCTGATATTGATGTAATATTTTGTACATATATCTCTTCTAGATATGATATGTAATGTACAACTGCTTCAACTCATAATATAATGCTGTCAAGCCTTCTTACAGCTAATACATTGTTGCAACACCTCATTCTTGAGGGTTTCCTCATCAAAGTTCTCTGTTTTTCTCTTGTACATTTTATGGGCCTTATTATAAACCTATTTTTCTGATGCATAAGTGATTAATGAACTTTCATATTGGTCTCCTGCAAATATTGGGATGAACTGCGTTATTTTCTGCAGAGTGTTGTTTTGTATTGTTGCAGTCCCTCCTTTGGGAATTTTCCAACTGCACTGGGTGTGGGGAGATCTGTTTAGCCCACCTATAAGGATTTTTTTTGAATTCCTCTTTGATTTTGGTCTTATATTGTCATATATAAGGGATGCAAGTGTTTTTTTCCACTCTTGTACCATAAATTCCTAAAAAATGTGTTTTTCAGGCATGCCTTACTAGCAGTCCTAATTTGGGGATATTACAGACAGAGTCGGATTTAGATTTATTCGATGTATACTTCTGGTTTGAAGAAAAATTTATAAAAATGAGCTAATTACATTAGCCTATGGGAGACCCAGTTACCTCTTTACATATTTCCAAAATCCCATAGTTTCCCAAAGTTCATTAGGAAGTGTCAGAACTATTATGACATTAATCAAAGGACCATAGTCACCCCAACAGGAGAAATATTGTTTGCCATCAATGCCTAGTCTATCCAGTAGATGATGTAGGCCCCCACCCCTGAAAAAGTGGTCCATTTCTCATATGAAGCCCTTAGAGAATGTTATTAGAAGCTTGAAACTGCCAGCAGAGCCAAAGCTTTGCAAATTTCCATGGCCACTGATACCCCAATTCCTACCAAAAAATATCCTTATCCCTCATCTACCTTTTCTAATAGGACCAAGAGAATTTTGTTTGTTTTATATTATTTATTGGGTTATCACACTGATCAGTGGGTAGATGAAACTATGATATATTTTTTGTCCACTCTTTCCCCAGTTGCTAAGTCGCTATTCTTGTTCAACTGTGCTCAGTTTCTTGCAGAGGCCATTCATGACCAGTTTTTAAAGTTTGATATCGAGGAGGTTTTCAAATAATCCTCTATCTTGGTATACATGTTTGTCCATTTCCAGTCTAGAAGGTTTAAATTTTCCATGACTAAGGTACATGAAGATAGTGAGCCCCAATCTGTCATGCTCTAGACCACCCTGCTATTAAAAGATCAGAAGGATTATACATACAAGAACTTTGTGGATTTTTTTGAGCACCCAGCCATTAGCACACTCAGCAGTGAAGCAGAGCCCATGATAAATGAAGGAAGCAGGAAGACCATGCTACGAACAAAGCAAGTAAAGACATCAAATTGGTATTTGTACCAAAATTACATAAAGATTAGAGTGTATGGAAGTGAGCTAGCCCCTTACAAATTCCTAAAGTTCCTTTTCATGAGGGTCTTTACAGTAGAATACATAAGGCAAATGATACATGCCAATGAAATCCACTTTGTCTCTGCAAAGAAGAAGGCTCAGTTCAGGATCAAGACACAAATTGGGCCTTTCATCTGTAACAGTAGAATAATAAGAGAGGAGGTAGAAAATATACTGAAAGAGATCGGCTTTAGCCACAGTTTCACTTGGTCTTATGATCCTGTAGGGGTTATCTCTAGGAAAAGGGTGGAAAACAAGTCAATGCCCTATGTTCACACACACAGGCCTTCAATCGAGAAATATTCCAATAAAAAAGAATGGGTGACTAATACCCTCCAAGAAGAGGAATAACAAGTGTTCTCCACTCCAGGCATCTAGACACCAACACCACGAGGAAGGAAGAATGTATAAGGAAGAGAAGAGAATGGGAAAGAGAAAGAGAAATAAATAGGGAGAAAAAAGCTAAGAGAGGACCAGTCACCCTCGGTGACTGATACCTCTAGTAAGGAATTCAAATAAGATATAGGAGGAGGGCTTGATTTCATATGGAGATTGACCAAGGAGGATAATTAGGGTAGCAAACAATGGTTCATATTTCCGACACCCCCGATTCATCTCCAATGGGTGGTCAAATAATGGCCTCCACTACATCTACAGCCACAATGCCTCTACAACATCAAGCCTTGCAGACATCTACTTCTAGACCTGCCATAGAAGGCCAGGAAAAATTAGTCTATGATACATTCAAGGAAATAAAATTGAGAAATGAGGTGCTGAAGACTAAAACTTACAGTCAATTATGGAAGCAGACCCCAAGTTCACAAAGTAGGCTACTGTCTACTTTTGACACTGAGAAGAGAAGGATGCAGATGGCATTTATAGAAGCCTTGGTCCCACAACCCCAAGGAGCAGGAGATTACAATAAGGCATCATTCGAATTTAATGCCAAGGACATTCATCCAATCAACGAAA
This sequence comes from Pinus albicaulis, assembly GCA_034641835.2. NCBI lineage: Eukaryota > Viridiplantae > Streptophyta > Pinopsida > Pinales > Pinaceae > Pinus > Pinus albicaulis. Next base: position 365,482,916 of record CM076574.1, on the reverse strand, counting down.
TGGAATTACACAAGCAGGCTAGAGAAATGGTGGCCTCCACCTTAACAAGTACTACTATGAGCTTGTCAAAGATGCAGGTATCCTTATCCAATGCTCGGTCAGAAATCAAGATGGATAAGATATCTACCATGGCTAAAGACTCAAGGATCAGGTCTTTAGAGGAGTTAATAGTGAATATGGGTCATGACCCAACCAATGTTTAAGCTGTGGAGGAGGTCTTGAAAAAGAAGAATGCTGACATAGCTGCCCTCAGGAAACAGGTTGAGATGCCAGCAACAGAAGACCCCTTGGCCAAAGGCATTAAGGAAGATGATTCATAGAAGGAAAAACTATTGAATTTAGTTGTGGAGAAATCTTCCCAAATCAAACAAATGGAAAACGAGTTGGAGAAGCTATTGAAGGAAAAAGAAGAATAAGCTCGAGCGACACTCATCCCAGTAGAGGTTGTCCCCATTTCAACAATCCCATCAGCTCCATGACTGCTGGAACATATAGTAGGACATAACAGATGTCAAAGGCCATGGAAAGTATGACTTTGTAGTCAGATGAGATCCAGAGATTGGAAGCACAAATTGGTATCCTGAAAGATAAAAAAATTAGTTCTAAAACTGTACATGAGATAGCTAGAAAGTAGATTGAGGGATTGGAGTAGGGAGAGAAATAATTTTTGGACAACAGCATTTTGGGCCAAATGAAGTTGATAATTTTGGACAGTATCATAAAGAAACTAGAGGAAATTTGGCACTCCATCCACATCAATTTTTAACAGAAAGATTTGGTGGACAAATGCGTAGTGGCTACTGAAAGAGAAAATCAGGAATTAGGAAACATGCCAATCACAACCCCTAAAATCCTAAAATTCATGAACTCAAAAAACAACTATGACCTTGAAGAACTGGATGTACAAGACAGAACAACAACCATATCAGAAGTGAAAAAGGTCCTCACTAAGATGAATTTAGTGAGGCAATTAGAAAAGAAGTGTCATGTGTTGGACTTGGCCATCAACAGATTCCTGAAAAGGATTGAACCCCTGGTGGCAAAAGGTTTTCCCTCACTACATGTAATTAATAACAAGTAGGTCCAAAGGGGAGATTATATAACCAAACTCAAAGAAACAGTCAAAGATACCACCAAATTCACCAACATCATAGGAAAGACGACCAAGAAAGTTGTATGGGATATCTTAAGAAATGACATCTTTATTCTACATGAGTTGAAGCATGTTTTCCCCACCAGGCCTTCTTTCAGAAAATACACAAAGGTGGATGAAGTAAACCAATAGGTCATACGAATGAGTATTATCAAAAAAAAGGAGTGGAATAAGTTGTGTATGTTCCACGATTGAAATGGCACGGTTGATACTTTGGCACAACGATCTAGTGATCAACAGTGCCAGCATCATATCCTATTTAATGATCCATCAGGGATGGCCTAAAATAAGAGCCAGATGTCAGATACCACCCATAGTTTCTTCTTCGCAACTACGTCATCCACCTCAAAGCCACTTTGTTGATCCACGAAGATGTGCCTGAATTTTACATTCTTGAAGAGTTACCATAATAAATTCTACAGGTGGTGTTTGTCAGAGATTTTATTTATTTAGGCCTTGCATGGCCACACTTGTCTAATTTCAGTTTGTTTGTAATTAATGTAGTTTTCTAAAGTATATTAGGGCAACTGAATTAGTTATTAGTTAAATACTACTATAATTTCCATTATCAAGGGTTGGATATTGTTAGCCCCTGCATTGTAAGAAGTACTATATTGGAGCACTATACTTTTGGAGCTAGACATCAATCATAAAAGACCGTCTACAAGATTCTTGAGATGTGTTAAAATGGTGATATGATACTTCACTATTTAAATGTTTCAATTATTTTCTCTATTGTGCATCTTTTCATCTAATTGTAAATCAGAAAATTTAGATTAATATTTTCTATCATAGTACCTTAATTATGTCTGCATTTACAATCTAAATGTTTTCTACTGAACTCTGATTAAAGAATTTTTAACTACTCTTTAGTCAATACTGAACCTGGCTCCTTCTTTCACCTCATATTTCATACAGCTCTTAAGATCCATTTAGCATAGTTACATTTCCCTGTGATTCTCTTGAATGCTGATGTGCCATTCTAGCCTTTTAACTCCATAGCCCAATGGAATAGTCCTGCAGCCCTATCTGTCCAACCACACAATCAATCAAAACAAACAACCCTCAAAATTTTTGTAACTAGCCTAATATCAGCACTTATAATTATCAAGTTAGATCATAAAAGTATAGAGAGACATCTCTAAGTCTAGGAAGGCTAGGTCTTGGACTGAAAAGTGGTTTAATGTTGTCCTCTGTCATTTTTTCTTGAAAATATTACAAATTACAGAGTGACAACATAATGGCGACCGTACTAGGGAGTTATTAAAAAGCTTATTATTTCACCAGAACTCAAAAACCCCAGTCAAAATACTTTGTGTTTTAAGTAATTGTTATAGATTTGTTTTTGTTAAATTATTCAGCATTTTTTCACCTCGGGTCTAAATTCTTGCCTCTAGAAGAATCTTTTCTAGATCCCATCCTGACCCAAATCCTCCTGCAATAGTTGACAATCCAAAGAAAATCCTAAGACAAACCCCCATATCTAAGAGTTTGACTATTAGAAAACCTCTTCAGAAAGCAAGTTCACTCCCTAAAAAACCTTGCCACTTTGCAAGTTATTCAATTCAACTTATAATTTTACCAAAGTTTTTTCAGAACCAAAACTCAGAATTGGATAGCCCAGAAAGTTTTTGACATGTTCATATTACAACACGGTCCTATTAGGGAAGCCTCTACCTCAAATCAAACTGATTTTCATCTTCTCCAACACTTTGACTCCCTCCAAGGTCTCGTAATGGAGCTCACCTCAATTATTGATGATGCCTATATTCGGGAGTCTATAGAATTTTTTGCTCTGTCTGCATCAACCCCTTCTATTCTTTCCAGGTTTTCTCATCCTCAGTCAAATTTCCTAAGTGTATTTGCATCTCCCACCTTCACCTGGAATTTTTCCAACCACATTGCCCAAACCTGCACTCATACATCCGCTGACCACCTTCCTCCATTTAACCCTCCACCTACCTTAGTAAACCCTCCTCTTATAAACCCTCCTTAGGTTCCCCCACCACTAATCATGGAAGCCTAGTATGATCCATTAGTGCTACCGCAACCTATGGTGCCTATGCCACAGTATTATCAATCCAAAATCCCACATTTGGATGAAGCTGGTCCTGGAACTGCTCAACAACTATGGACAAAATGAAGGATGCTTTTGAATAGCAAGAGATAGAGGATGAAACTATCCAAATGAAAATGTTTGCTCAAATTTTAGGGGGAGAAGTAAAAATTGGTTCAAAGGCTTGAACCCTAACAGTGTCCATGACCTTCTTTCCCTTCACCAGTAGTTCATAAATAAATGGGAAGTTCAGAAAAATCCTCTCCAAACCTTGGCAGAATATGAAAACATCAATAGAAATGTTGGAGAGAGTGTCCAATGTTAATGTTCCAGATTCAATAGTATATACAATGCCCTCCCTCCTCACATGAAACCCCCATAAGGCTAAGCCCTATTGAAATTTTCATATTGTTTCTATTAAATTATGAAGATGTTCTATGCTTAGGTGCAAATATAATTTACTCCTTTTCTAGGGTACAATGAAAGTAAGATGTAAATAGAACATACCAATAGATCGATGGAAGACAAGCCAAAAACAAAAAGATAGGATGGTGGCATTATGGTGATCAGTAGGATGCTTCAACCAACAAATTCTTCATAAGGTAAGCCACCCACATATGTCACACAACCCCAGGACGTCCCATCAAGAATACTCCACAAAGACGCTGCGCCAAGAAGCCCTAAATGCAAAACCAAGAACACAACTCCATCACCATCAAGAGAGAAGAAAATGCCTTCACACATTGTGTGTCTAATGACTCCAAGTCTCTCCAATATATAGGGATCACTGTGGGTGTGTGACACATCTCTTATGTATGCCGACCTTGCACATGTGGAATAAACTCACAATACATGTTCTGCTCATTCGATCAAGATGATCTTTAGATTGATCTTGCACCTCTCCGAAAGAGGAACCCAATAAAAATATTGGCATCATCATCTGAGCATCACATCATGGAGTTTGGACCTAGTTTTCCAAAATTAGCACTCCCTCTCCACTAGGGAGAAATCCATACACCAATTCCATCCAAACATCGTGCGTTATCCCGCTGTAACTTGCTTCGTTGGATTATTTATTTAAAAAAAAAAGGTGAGTCACAAAGACATTACTCACAGCTAACCCGAAGTTAGCTCAGAAGTCTGAAACCTCTATTGGACTCAAAGGAGTCACATACCGACCCGAAGTTGGTTTCACTGTCTTGAAGTCAGTTGGAGGTCTGAAACCTCTCTTAGATTCGAGAGAGTCATATACTAACTCGAAGTTAGTGTCACTGACCCGATGTCATTTGTAGGTCTGAAATCTCGCTAAAATTGATCCCAGATCAAGTGGTTTGACATGTGCCATCCTAGAAATATAGAGTATGGCAATCTCTAATGCATCCATCGGTATTTCTATGGTCTCTATTCACATTTCCCACCTCATTGGCCAAATCATAGGTACTTCCAATGAGTTTGAAACTCCATGGGTAGGATGCATATGGGGCATAAATCAAAGAGAGGTAAACCGGCTCAATATCATCATGGTGAGGTGGAAGCACACCAAATAGGTTCACCAAGCCTAGCCTTGTGGTTTCTTATAGCACCAAGAAGCTATCCCCAAAACCCCCCTGGAACTCCTAGAGCTCATCGTCCAACAAGACCCTCCAAATAGGGTTGTTCCATGACTTCAAGATTCTCACGGAAGGTTAGGAACATGACCTTCCCCAAGGCCATTGTGAGAATATCCATGACCTGCTCATCATTTCCTATATGATCAAGCCTTACGGCGCCTCGCTGTACCATATCCCGGATAAAGTGGTACAAGAAATCAACATGCTTGGATCAATCGTGGAACCTAGGATTCTATGACAAACGAATCTCCCTCTGGTTATGTCAAAGGATAATGGTGGCATCTAACATATGCATGAAAAAATCACTGAAGAGATTTCGGAACCAATTGACTTCAAAATATGCCATACATGTTGCAATGTATTCGACCTGAGTGGTGCTCAAGGCTACCGAATTCAGATTCATGCCCGAAGAAGATCTACATGTGAAGCAGCATCCATATTTGCTCTTGCGATACACCACACTGCCAACCCAATCGACATCAGTATATCCATGGAGTGTCATACTCCCGGCAGTGTATCTCAGCCCATGGTCTATCGTGCCTCAGAGATATCTCAAGAGTTTCATGGCACCAACCCACTAAATGTTATGAGGATCAACCATGTGTTGACTCAAAGTGTTCACTCCACAACATACATCCAAATGGATGTTCCCTAAGAACATGAGGGCCCCTATGAGTTAACGATACTTAGTAGGATTTTCTATCACGATCCCAGCAGTGCTCCCACTCAAATTCTTAAATTTGAGCTCCATCGGTGTCGACATGGACTTACAGTCCACCATACCAAATCTTTCCAAAAGTTTCACAATGTATTTTCCTTGAGAATGGAAAATCTTGCCAGGTCTCTTCCATACCTCCAAGCCTAGGAAGCAATGCCTCAGTCCTAGGTCCTATATCTCAAACTTAGCAATGAGCTCCCTCTTGTACTGATGAATTAGAGGGTTAGCAAGTGTCAGAAATAGGTCGTCGACATACAACACAATAATGAGAGACTTTCCTCTATCAACCTTGAAGTAAAGGTTTGAATCATCATTACTACGAGTGAGGCCCAGCTTCATCAAGTAGCTATCTATCCTCTCATACCAAGCTCTAGGGGATAGCCAACCTACAAACATGGCTGTCTCGATCCTGTACTTCGAATCCCAGAGGTTTCTCTTCATACACCTCTTCGTTTATTGCACCATGGAGAAAGGTGGTCTTCACATCCATCCGATGAAGATTTCATCCTTGCGTAGAAGCAAGGGTAATAATAGATTACAGGTGCAATCATAATCACTGCCTTCCTAGAGAGAAGTCTCAGGCAACACATTTTCCCATCAGATCCATGCTTGATCTTATATCAAGGTGACAACAACTTTGTCCTATGGTCTAGGGACCATATCCTAGACATCACCCTTCATAATGGAATCATAATTTTTTTTGTGTATTGCATCCTTCCAGACTTGATTATTTACAACTTCTTCAAATGATCCAGGCTCATGTTGTACTCATGGTAGCTAGATACATCTTGTATTTATATAGCTTCTTGTTTTTCTTCCAGAATTTCCCCCTTGAAGCCATATGTCTTTGAGCCATGAGGGTCTTCTCTCTTTTAGCAATGATATTAGCTCAAGAGCATATACGGTTGTAGTATCCCTCTTAATGCCAGCTCCTCTTATGAGGGAAGTCATTTATTTTAAATGAGGGCATCCCAAACACCAACTCAGAAAGGAGTTTTGTACTCATGGGCTTGAATCTTATTCTCCCACTATCAAAGCCATACAAGAATCATAGCCATACACTATCATATAGCTGTCATGCATCTTGACATGTATCATATATTGTCATATCATTGATTTTAGTGTTGCCATGATATTATAAAATACATCATTTTTCCAAAAATTCATAGGCTTTGTTGACCACGGTTCCAAATGCTTGATGGTTCAAGACTCCAAAAACATGACTGTCCAGGGCTCCAAAAACTTTAGAGTTCACACTTTCAAGTTTATCATTCGCAAAGTGTAACAAATATCTTGATCTTGACTGATCGAGCCTCCACAAAGATATAACGAAGTCACTGAAGCAACTATAATAATGTGACAAGTACTTCTCTAGTATCTTTAAAAGATTATAGTCCTTCACAATGTTGTATTGTTGGTCAGTCAAGATAGAAAAGATCTGATTTTGACCCACCAGATCAGTTGTGCTATACATGATTACCTTCCAAGTTTAAGACTTCACCAAGATTACAAAAACCATGCAACCCACAAATATGAGCTCCACCGAGACTGTGATGCCCACAGATTCAGGCTCCAATGTGAGACTGACACTATCACAAGCTTACTGCTAATATGAATTTTCTAAACATAGGTATGTCTATCTATTTCACTATCATAATTACAGTGACATAGAATCACAAATTACTTTCTTATCTCCTCAAATTTGCGGCTACAGAAACAATACACCCAGCCTCTCCACCATGAAATGTTATAGAGATTCTATCATCACTGACATATCGTCATCATAGAGATACAGACACAATTGTTGTGATACATCATTGACATAGATGCACTATCACAACTCTCATGGAGAAATTGTCAAGGCAGTGTCACAACTATCAATGCACTGTCACAATTGTCATGGAGAAAGTGTCATCAAGAGAATGTTAAAGTCATTGTCATATGAACACTGCATGTATCATAAGCAAGATCATTTTCATTATGTAACATAAGCAAGGTCACTGTTATACATCAAGAACACATATGTATCAACGTATTCATCAAAGTTATCATCATATACGACCATATTAAGGGTCATTGTTATGCGCTAAGGTCGCTGTCATATCTGAAATTCGGTGGCTGATTGTTCGAAGTTATATGGTTGGCTGAGCCTAGCCCGAGCCCTTATAGATAATCTGAGCCATTTTAATTTATACTACATGTATTAATTCATAATTTTAACCTTATATTTTTCCCTTAACTCTTCCTTCTCGGCCTCTTGAGATTTCTCTTCCTATGATCTGCATTGAAATTCTGTGTCTTCTTCGTTGGCCTAGCTATGAAATCTGGATGCTCTACATGCATGTCTATCTTGGATAAACAATAGCAAGCCACAATTGCGTGAAGTATTGTCAAATTTGTTCCACCTTGGATTTATTTGGATTTTTTTTTTTTTTTTTTTTGCTTCAGTTAACGTTGAAATCGATAAATTTAATCCCACATTGTGAAATACCTCACACTGACCGAAATATCTCCAACTTTCATCGATACGATAGTGCCAAAACACCATCCATGGTGCAGATGTATGGTGGATATGTGCCTGCCAATTTTTTTTTGTGTATTTTTATAAGGGCAGTGATTTATACTAAGATTATAAGTGTGATAACACAATTTGAACATGAAGCTATTCGACATCCACAAAAAAATTGAAATGCCCAAATAAGATGTTAATCAGAATATCTTGAAACTGAAACCAGAAGTAATTGGAGTCATTCTCTTTCATAGCTGACCTAAATTTTTCCTAGAATTAGAATGGTCTGATTACTAGGCCAAATGCATAAACTCAAAAAGCCACTATTTTGAAATCTTGTACGCTGCATTTTCTCTGGAAGCTATGACTTGCACCTTCAGCCACCAATAACATATGCATATTACTAGATTATTCTAGTTGAACTATGCATAGCTATCTGAGGAATACGTCAGATATAGAGAATGTTGATCCAGAGTCTCGAGTCATTCATAACTGCCACCAAAATCATAGTTTCTATCCTGAATGGAAAGCGTCGATTCATGGTGTCAATGCACATGCTCATGTAGCTACACACCATGTCCCTATGCGTGAGATACTGACGCTAGGCTAGAACTATGGATTCACATCCTTCAGCACTACAATTTATGCACATAAGTAATTAGAATATTATTTAACAAGAAATGAAGGACCCATTTTTGCACAGTTTGAGGGCCTTCAAATTGGTAATACGACCTCTGTACTCATCCTCAAAAATTACGATGGATAGGCAGCCCTTCAATACAACGCGACCCTCAGCTAAGCAGTCATAGGGAGATACGATAATCAATTTTGGTGGAGAGGCGGCCCTTTAATGCAATGTGGCCTTAAACTAGGAAGTTACAGGGAATTACACTGGTTAATTCCGATGGACAGGCAATACTTCAATAATTTTCTCAGAATATTCGGCCCAATGTTGTGGCACCTCCTTGTTCAGGTGTTATGCAATCATTTAGAAGAAAATACGAGCCCACTATTAAACTGTCCTTACTTCTCTTGCTGCCCTAGATAAAAGATGATGGGCTTTGTCTTCTCCTTAGCTCTGATCAATGTCAAATTATGAATATTTTCTATGCTTAGGTGCAAAATACTTTACTCCTTTTCTAGGGTATAATGAAAGTAAGATGCAGATAGAACATACCAATAGATCGATGGAAGACAAAACAAAAACAGAGATATAGGATGGTGGCGTTACAACGATTAGCAGGATGCTTCAACTAGCAAAGTATTCATAAGTTCAGCCACCCACATATGTCACACAACCCTAAGAAGTCACATCAAGAATACTGCACAAAGACATTGCACCAAGAATCCATAAACGCAGAACCAAGAACGCAGCTCCATCACCATCAAGAGAGAAGAAAATGCCTCCACACATTGTGTGTCAAATGAACTCCAAGTCTCTCCAATATATAGGAATCACTGGGGGTGTGTGACACATCTCTTATGCATGTGGGATAAAATAGGCCGACCTTGCACATGTGGAATAAATTCACAGTACATGTTCTACTCATCCGATCAAGATGATCTTTAGATTGATCTTGGACCTCTTCGAAAGAGGAACCGAATAAAAATATTGGCATCATCATCTGAGCATCACATCATGGATTTTTTCCCTAGCTATCCAAAATTAACAGTTTCGAACCAGAGATAGCCTATCAGCTGCGAGAAAAAGATCTAGCAACATTGGAAGACATGCAGAGGGGTGCAGTAAGTGTGGAAGAAAACTTGATTGCAAAAGGGGATAGAATGAGAAGTGAGAAAAGAGTTACTATTAGGGAAGAGCTTGCAACCTCCACATCCGATGCTAAGATTGATAGCCTAGTGAGAACCATGGAGAAGATGATGGAGGGGATCAACTTGAATGAGAGAGTTGTCCCTAGGGAAAAGCAACCAACTCCTCAAATAGAAACCAAAATTTAGAAGAAATCCCCCTCAAATAAGACAAAGAGAATAGAGAGGACCTGGCCAAAAAATTAGGCCTTCATTCCAAGAAAATTATGCTGATGAAGATGAGGGGGTGGATGAAGAACTAGAAGAAAGTCAAATTAATCTGATGGGAATTAATAATGACGATACTATTTTCCTCACCGAAGGAGAACATGACTTATTTTCTTCGAGTCAAACTGAAGTTGAATTTGAAGAGTCTAAAGATTATAAGCAAGGATTCAAGAATTCCATGATGGAGTTGTATAGAAAATATAACCTATGAAGCAAGAAGATTTAGATATTCCCAAAAGAAAGAATTATGAAAACTTTTCTACAATAGCCCCTGAAGCCGGTCCCAAGAAAACAATAGATATTTCAAAGAAAATTACTAAAATAGCTAGAAATAATGATCTAGAAAGTAGCACTAGTAGACTAGTAGTCAGAGCTAGAAAAATAGTTCTAGCTAATATCCTTAAGTCAAGTCAATAATTTGAAATTGTTGCTAAAATAATGCTTGAGAAGAATGATTCAAATCTACCAAAAACGCTGAAACCATTCAGCATTAAGAATGAAATTGCAAAATAAAAAATCTTCGTCCCTCTCGCTGAATTGGTGAACTAGGATGTATATAGGTCCCAAGTCCTAAAAGAAATAAACATAGGAGAAATCATTGATATTGTCAATCTAAATGATGACAAACCCGAGATTTTTTTTGGGCCACAAGTAGAGGATAAATTCCAGGAGGGAGGTGTTCCCCCATTTTATCCCAGTTTGAATTTTCATGATAAAATCCTCCATAATTCCATGATAGACTTAGGTGCATCTCATAACCTCAATCCAAAGGAAATTATGGAGAAACTTGGCCTAGAGATAACTAGAACCTACAAAGACTTGTACTCATTTGACTCTGACAAAGTTAAATGCCTCAGCCTCATTAAGGATCTCTGTATTACATTAGCCCAGATAACAACCAAGAGTCTAGTGACAAACATAGTAATGGATGACACCCCTCCCAAATATGGTATCATTTTATCACGTACATGGGGAGCCAAGCTTTAAGGTACCCTCCAAATGGATATGACTTATGCTACCATACCAGTTTTTTACCAAAAAAGGAGATTGTATAGAGATACTCTAATGAAATACAAGGTGATAAGTGAAGAAAAACCTCATAACTACCTCCTGTACTCTGTCCACTCTGTGATTCATTTATTCTTTACAATGATGTAAATATTAATGAACAAGCAAATGGAGAAGAAGATGACCATAAAAGAGAACAGTCAGACAAAATGGAAATTATGCAACATAAGTCTGAAAATGAACCTTTTTGGAACATGAGTTTTGATGGTTCTTGTGGCAAATCTAGCTTAGGAGGAGGAGTGTGGGTATGCAATATTGAAGATAACTACACAGAAGGGCATTCTTACAAGCTAAAATTTCAGTGTACCAAAAATATAGTAGAATATGAGGCACTCCTTATGGGTTTAAAACTAGTGAAGAAACTAGGAGCAAATAGAATATCTCGTCATGGGGATTCTGAGTTGGTCATTAAACAAATAATGGGAGAATATTCAACCAAGCATCCCAAATTGAGAGCATACAAGAATGCTACCCTTGACATCCTGAAAAAATTTGAATAATAGTACCTTGCTATCATTCCAAGGAACCATAATATCTTGGCTAATGGATTAGCATTTTCAGCTAGCACTTGTCAATTACCTCATCCAAAAAAAAATATACAGTGCACGTTAAACACCACTCAGAAGTTCCTGACAATATGAGATATTGGCAAGTATTTGAAGATGAAAAACAGATTGAGAATTTCTGCAATCTAAGGGAGAGTTTTAAGATTCCAATTTGGACCTAGATTGTGAGGAAGACTGTTCCAGTAAAGAGTGAAGGTGTAGGAAGGAACCCCCTCAAAATTTTGATGTTAATTTTTCAGCAAATAAATATCTACATAGAACTGAGTTTCATGAAGATCCAGAAAAAGAAGAATTTGAAGTACTGGAATTTAGAGACAACACCCTACCTAGAGGACTAGTCCCTCTGGAGGAACTATTTGATTTCAATGATGTGGCTAAGAAACAAAAAATGTAATCGGCAAAAGAAAATATCAAGGAGTGAAATCTAGGCAGTGAGCAGGAGCCCAAGATGGTAAAGTTATCAAAGACACTGCCAGCATCCATAAATCAGAAATATTTTTCCTTGTTTAAAGATTTTATTGATGTGTTTGCCTGGAGTTATGAAGACATAAAATCCTATGATACTGATATTATCCAACACAAGATCCTAGTCAAGGAGAACCAGAAGCCTTTGAAATAGAAACTGTGTAGGATAAATCATGTCCAAATGCCTCTGGTTGAGAAGGAGATCAAGAAAATGTATGATTCTAAGATAATAGTCCCAATCAGGTACTCTAAATGGGTTTCCAATATTGTACTAGTGAGAAAGAATACATGTGATATCAGGCTCTACATTGACTTCATAAATCTAAACAAGGCATCTCTTAAGGACAACTACCCCTTACCAAATATGGACTGCATAGTACAAAAGGTAGTGGGCTCCAAAAGAATCTCTTTGCTAGATGGATTTTTAGGATATAATCAAGTGCTGGTACATCCAAATGATCAAAAAAAGATATATTTTACTACTCCTTGGGGAACCTTCATTTATGTAAAAATTCCCATTGGATTAATAAATGCTGGTGGCACTTTAGAAAGAGAAATGGATATTTCTTTTTTCAGAAGAAATTGTCCCTTTCATTATGATATATCTTGATGATATTATAGTATAATAAAAAATTGATGAAGAGTATTTGGTTCATTTGAGAAGAGTTTTTGAAAAATGTAGAAGATTCAGTCTATCTCTGAACCCTAAGAAATCATTATTTGGTCTTGAAGAAGGAAAGCTTCTAGGACACATCATATCTGAAGAAGGAATCAAGATTGACCCCATCAAGATCGAGGGCATAGTGCAAATTAGCCACCCTAGAAACATCAAGGAACTACAATCCTTCATTGGAAAGCTAATTTTTTTTTAGGTTTATACCAAGCCTTGCTCAACTCTCGAGGAATATCACCAACATGCTCAAAATAGATTCAGGATTCAAGTGGACCAGAGAGGCTAACCAGTCCTTTGACCTGGTAAAGTAGGCAATCACTACAACAATGGTTCTCATCTGCCCTAATTTCAGAAAGGATTTTATTATTTTCTCCTTTGCATCAGTGCACACAATTGTTGTTGTATTTTTGAAAAAAAATAAAGATGGACAAATGAATCCCATAGAATTTTTCAAACAAACTTTGAGAGATGCACCTTTGAAGTAAAATATCATGGAAAAGAAGGGTTTTTCCTTGATCAAAAAACTGAAGGATTTTAGAGTTTATATTCTGAATTCACACATCATTTCATTCATGCCCAATACAGTTTTCAAAAACATTCTAACACATGATCCCGATGGAAAAAGAGGCAAGTGAATTATTGTCATCTTGGAGTATGATTTAGAGATCATGCCCACCAAACTAATCAAGGGACAAGGATTAGCTAAATTGATGGCTGAAATAATTTCAAGCACTAGATATTAATATGATTCATTCACTAGATGAAAAAGAGGAGTTGGTGACTCCGCCTATTGAGGAAGCATTCCTAAATTCTACCTAGTACACAGTTATAATAATATATGTCCTATTTTATTTAAATTCTCCTCCTCATTTGTCCAAAACAAAAGCTTGATTCTTGAAATTAAAGGTTGTAAAATTCTACATCCTAGATTTTTTTTTTTATTCGAAATATTCTGGGGGCATATTTCTTAATGTTTTCTTCAATAATATTAAGATAGGATTAAAAAATAATTCCATGAATGGGATTGTGGAGGCCATATCTACTGGAAAACCACTGTTAATAAGATCCTTAGAGCTAGTTTCTATTGGCCTACCCTTTTCCCAGACACCCACAAAATGGTAGCGACTTGTCATAAATGCCAAATATTTGAGGGAAAAATAAAGTTACTACCTCTTCCTTTACATCCTATCTCTGTTGAAGTTCCTTTCCAGTAATGGGTTTTAGACTTCATTGGAGAAATCCACCCTTCCTCCTCTGGCCAGCATAAATGGATCCTCACTGCTACATAATATTTTACCAAATGGATAGAGGCCATCCCTTCCAGAACTATTGCAGACTTAGTGATTATCAAATTCCTTGAATCGAACATCCTGTCTAGATTTGGTTATCCTAGGAAAATCATTATAGATAATTCTATTTCTTTTCCGTCCAAGAAGACGATAGATTTTTTCCATAGATATCACATTTCTTTGGGGCATTCAATAGCTTATTACCCTCAAGGTAATGGATTAGCTGAGTCCTCCAACAAGATTATGGTCAACATCATCAAAAATTTGCTGGAAGACAATAAGAAATCTTGGCATAACAAAATGGTACATGCATTGTGGGCTGACAGGCTGACAACCAAGAAATCAATTAACATGTCACCATACCAGTTAATCTATGGAATGGATGCAGTTTTCCCAACATCCATAGGAGTGACAGCCACGAAACTCATTCAAGAAGCACAGGATGATGAAAATAATGTGCAAAGAAGAATAAGCTATACCATTCAGCTGCAGTAGTCCAGAGAAGAGATGTACAAAAAAACCCAGGTGGTGCAAGAGATTATGAAGAATATTTTTTAAAAAAGGACAAAAGCAAATGATTTCAATATTGGAGATAAAGTACTGAAATGGGATTCCAGAAGAGAAGATAAAGGTAAGCATGGAAAGTTTGACAACTTATGGAAAGGCCCATATATTATTCATTCTTTCGGAGGAGATAATGCATTTTTCTTGCAATAGATGGATGGAACAGAGTTGTTTGGATGTCCTGTCAATGGAAGGATGCTAAAACATTACCTCTGTTAAAATATCACATTAAAATTTCATCATTGTAAATACCACAACTTTACAAATTTTCAATAAGCTATTGGACGAGGTTGAAGCCGAAAGTGAAGGCCATAAGCCTAGTCTAATAGATTATTATATATATATATATATATATATATATATATATATATATATATATATATTTCTTAAAGTGTTGCAAATTAGAGTGCCACTACTATTGAAAAGAGTTTTGTGCAGTCATACAATTTAAGCATGATTGTACAATTTTGAATTTTCTGCTGATAGGTTAGAAATAAAGATTTTCCAAACCATTTAATCTTGGTTTTTCAATAGCTAGGTAGAAAATTACATTGGTTCAACAGTTTAATTTGAACCAATAGGAGAAATTAGGGATATGTGATAGGTTATAAATTCAAAAGGAAAAAAAATGAGGTCAGGGTCTGCAAGTCTAAATGCACCCCAAAAGAATGAAAAATCATTAGAATTTTAGAATGGGTAGGTAGGTGTGAAAATGAGCTCTCAGTACTTTGATCATGTTTCCCATTTTCAATCTCTGGTTATTTTTCAGTTTCAGGATCAAGTGTGTTCTAGATTTCAGCTTGCAGAGAGTGTTGGCTTAAGTTTGAAGTTTTCAGCAAAAAAAGTTGTACGAGATTAGGTTACAGGGTTGGGATCAGCCTAATGGATTAGGCCACTAATCTATAGTGTTCTTGACACCTCCTGAAGCAGATACTATCCCCAGCTAGAGCCACTATTATACTATTTTATTTCACAACATCACTAGGTGTCTCAATTATTTTTTAGATTTTTCTCACTGAAAATAATATTCCATGGTTATCATTTATTTTCAGAGAAAGAAAGGGAGAGCCTACTATCAATAGATTTAGAATAATTCATCTGCCATTTTCAGTTCAAAGAAGAAGGAAAGGGCTGCTAGTAAGTGTAATAGTGAGAAAAAGTCCATACTGCCCTCATTCAGTCCATCTACCTACTTTTTACCTTCATTTTCCTAAAAAACATATGTACTCCAATGCTCTAAATTCCCACCTGACCCTAAAATCCCCACAACTTAATCTTCTTGGGCTTATCCTTTTATAAAACCCACCCATTATCTAAGTTCAAAGTTCTATAGCATACCTTTTCCTGCCCACCAAACAGCCATTGGTATGTAACATAAACCTTACCTGTGTCCACACTTCATAGCCCACAGATTTTTAAAATTACCACTTAAGGCTTATGCCAAATATTATTTTTCCACCGACGTGATGAATTTGGACCCATCCAACATTAATATATTACCAAAATCCACATGCAAACCTTTTTGTTTTGTATTTTACTTACCTTCCACCTTTTTGCACGTATCGGCATTTAGGACATCACATGGCGCACTTTGCACCTTTTATAAATTACCTCTAAGTGCTCGTAACTTTAAATTTTTTGTGGTGTGACTCGATCGCAATCAGACATCGCAAGTTTCAAAGGATGAATGTGGCAGGTAAAAGTTAAAAGTGTTGACGTGCGATATGCGATGCGGTGGCACTCAGTCGCAAATCACAAATCATAAATTTTAAAGAATAAGTGCAGAGATAAGAGTTATGATCATCGAAGTGTGATACATGGTGACATGGTAGATGACGTGGCTTATACCCCACTTCTTGTAGTTGACTCAAGGAGATGTGGCAGAGGACATGGCTAATGACATGGTCTTGCTCGCGAACCGCACATCGAAGATCTCATAGGTTTAGTTTATGGTTAAAATTAAAAGTTGCGAAGTGCGATGGAGGCCCAAACATGTTGTAGCTTTAAACGAATATTCCAAAGGATTTCGAATCTGAATTCAGGGAGTTTTTTTAGTGTTAAATCACATTGAAGGAGGAAAAGGGATTACAACATAGAAAGCAGTGGGACCTGATTGCAATGCACACATTGCAAAAGATAAAGGATAAGTCGCAAAGGTAAAAGGTTAAATTCATTGAAGTGAGATGTGCAATGGGTGGGACCCAATCGAAATGCATACATCACAAATGTTAAGAGATAAGTGATAAAAATAAAAATTTTAAATCAATGGGATGTGAAAATGCGATATTCGCACTAACGCTATGTATCTCAAAACAAAGACCTAAATATTTTCAAGTCTAGGTAAACCCACTTTCCCTTGACACATCAAGTTTGTGTAAACTTCTCGCTACTCTCTGCCATCTTCGCTCTCCTTCGCACATCGTATGGTTCACAGTGCCTTTCATCCACCCCACATCCGCCTAAGGTTAACAAAGGAAGTGGGTCAGAAATGGGTGGTATCCCATACCGCTCGTTCGACTACCTGTCGCGCCCAGGACTATTCCTTATCCCCCCTCTCCAATATTTTTTACCACTCACCACCCCTTCCGAAAAGTCATTTGCGCCACTCACCAAACTGCTGCACCATTTTTTACTATTTCATGTACTAGACACGCCAGGTTTTCTCCCTCTGGCCAATTCAATCACATCCCCTCCCGTTCAGAAAATCGTTGCACCATAAAGGGTCAGGTCATTATCCAATGGACCTACGTCTCCTTCACACCACCGCATTACTGTTTTAAAATCCAAATTCTGGCATAACTACAATGTTTACTTTGTAAATGATTGTCACACTAACACCGGAATTTGATTTGCAGGTAATATTGGAGAATGTGTGAATTTCAAAGAAGAGTTGTCAATACTCTATGAAACCAGATTATAGGGTTCCTTTAGACTGTCAATCCCAGTTACTATCCCCTGCTATCATTTTTTTTCCCTAGTGCTGAATATTTATCATTTCCCTTTCTTATCTCCCCCTCTCTATCATCCCTTTCTCCATTTCAGGATTGTGAAAGAAGAATAATTGAAGAAAATGCCTCCAAATCTAGATCAATAACCATTTAATCCTATGGTCTACCCACAAGTGGACCTCAATCACTTGGCTCTAGTAGACAGAGACTAAAAAATCCATGAGACAGAGTCGGATTCTTATTTATTCGATGTCTATTCTAGTTTGAAGACCAATTTCTTGAAGGAGCCATTGACATTAGCCTATGGGAGACCCAGTTACATCTTTACATCTTTCCAAAAACCCATAGTTTCCCAAATTTCCTCAGGAAGTTCCGAAGCTGTTATGACATTAATCAAAGGGCCATAGTCACCCCAACAGGAGAAATCTTGTTTTCCATCAATGGCCAATCTATCTAGCAGATGATGCAGGCCCCCACCCCTAAACAAGTGGTCCCTTTCTCATATCAAGCCCTCAAAGAATGTTATCGGAAGCTTGACCCTACCAGAAGAACCAAAAATTTGCAAATTTCCTTGGCCCCTAATAACCCAATGCCTACCAAAAACTCTCCTTATCCCTCATCTACCTTTTCTAATAGGACCAAGCACATTTTCTCTGTTTTATGTCATTTATTGGGTTATCACACTAATCAGTGGGTAGATGAAACTGTGATAGGTTTTTGGTCCACTCTTTTCCCAGATGCTAAGCCTACAATCCTGTTTAACTATGCTCAGTTTCTTGTAGAGGCCATTCATGACCAGTTTTTAAAGTTTGATATAGAGGAGCTTTTAAAATACTCCTATGTGTTGGTATAAATGTTTTTCCATTTCCAGTATTAAAACTTTCAATTCAAGATGACTAAGGTAAAGGAAGATAATGAGCCCCAATATGTCATGTTCTAGACCATCCTACTATTAAAAGATCAGAAGGATTATACATACAAGGATTTTTTGGGTTTGTTTGAGCACCCAACCATCAACACACTCAGCAATGCAATAGAGCCTAGGATAAATGAAGGAATCAGGAAGACGATGCAGCTAACAAAGCAAGTAAAGACAACAGATTGATATTTGTACCAAAATTACAGAGAGATTAGAGTCTATGGAAGTGAGCTAGCCCCTTAAAAATTTCCAAATTTCCTCCCCATGATGGTATTTGCACTAGAATACATAAGGAAAATGATATAGGAAGATGAGCTCCACTTTGTCTCTGCAAAGAAGAAGGCCCAGTTCAGGATCAAGGCACAAATTGGGCCTTTCATCTATAACAGTAGAACAAAAAGAGAGGAGGCATAAAAGATATTGAAAGAGAGTGGCTTCAGCCACAGTTTCACTTGGTATTATGATCCTGTGGGGGTTATTTCCAAGAAAAAGGTGGAAAACAAGTCCATGCCCTATGTTCACACACGGGCCTTCAATCGATAAGTATGCCAATCAAACAAAATGGGTGACTAATACCCTCCAAGAAGAGGAATAAAAAGTGTTCTCCACTCCAGACATCCAGACCCGAACACCACAAGGAAGGAAGAATGTAGAAGGAAGAGAAGACAATGGGAAAGAGGAAGATAAAGAAACAAGGAGAAAAAGGCCAAGAGAGGATCAGTCACCTTCGATGACTGATACCTCTAGTAAGGAATTCAAAAAAATATATAGGAAGAGGGCCCGAGTTCATATGGGGATTGACCAAGGTGGAGAATTAGGGAAAAAAACAATGGTTCATATTGCTGACATCCCTGGGTCATCTCCAGTGGATGGTCAAACAATGGCCTCCCCTTCATCCATAGCCACAATGCCTCTACAGTAGCAGGCCTTGCAGACATCTACCTCTAGAACTACCATAAAAGGCGAGAAAAAATCAGTCTATGATACATTCAAGGAAATAAAATTGAGAAATGAGGTGCTGAAGACTAAAACTTACAATCAATTCTAGAAGCAGACCCCAAGTTCACAAAGCAAGCTACTGTCTAATTTTGACACTGAGAAGAGAAGGATGTAGATGGCATTTATAGAAGCCTTTGTCCTACAACCCCAAGGAGAAGGAGATTAAAATAAGGCATCATTTGAATTTAATTCCAAGGACATTCATCTGATCGACCAAATGGAATTACACAAGCAGAATAGAGAAATGGTGGCCTCCACCATAACAAGTACTGCTATGAGCATGTTAAAGCTGCAGGTATCCTTATCCAATGCTCAGTCACAAATCAAGATGGATAATATATCTTCCATGCCTAAATAATCAAGGATCAAGTCTTTAGAGGAGTTAATAGTGAATATGGGTCATGACCCAACCAATGTTCAAGATTTGGAGAAGGTCTTGGAAAAGAAGAATGCTTACATAGCTTTCCTTAGGAAACAAATGAAGATGCTAGCAACAGAAGACCCCTTGGCCAAAGACATTGAGGAATATGAGTCACAAAAGGTAGAACTATTGAAGTTAGTTGTGGAGCAGTTTGCCCAAATTAAACAGATGGAGAAGCTACTGAAGGAAAAATAAGCAGCTGGAGTGGCACTCATCCCAGTAGAAGTTGTCACCATTTCAAAAATCCCATCAGTTGTTCCCAGAACTTCTGGAACATCTAGTGGGACAAACAAGCTATCAAAGGCTATGGAAAGTATGACTCTGTAGTCATAAGAGATCTATAGATTAGAAGCACAAATTGGTATCCTGAAAGATCAAAAAGCTAGGTCTGAAACTACACATGAGATAGCCAAAAAGCATATTGAGAGATTGGAGAAGGCAGAGAAATAATTTTTGAACAACAGCATTTTGGGTGAAATGAAGTTGATAATTTGGGACAACATCATAAATAAATTGGAGGAAATTGGGCACTCCATCCACATCATTTTTGAATAGAAATAGTTGGTGGAAAAATCCGTAGTGGCTATTGAAAGAGAAAATCAGGAATTAGGAAACATGCCAATTGTTGTAGCCTAATTTGACTCAGCTAAAATTCAAGAGAGGTTCTGAGAAGTTCAAGGTTATTGAGGAAAAATTGTTAAAATTTCAAAAAAGACTTGTAATATGCTTGAACGTATGACCACAAGCTCAATGAGGATTCATCATCATAGGTGCACCATAACTAAAATCAAGGAAGCAATAGAACTGGAGGTGTAATCTAAGCTAGAGGAGAAACAAAGAGAAAAGCATGTAGGAAGGGTCCAGTTGGGCTCATTCACATGCAGAACAGTTCAAGAGCCAGACTGATGGGTGCGTTCAGATCATTGCACACCGAAAAGGGTCGAGTTGGGCTCATTCACAAGCTTAGGAGGGACTAGTGTGGTAGGAAAACAGAAAAGGTCAGGAGGGTTACATTGTGGCACAAACAAAATAATTTCCCAAAGGCGAAGAAAGGGCACATTTCCCTTGAGAACTTAAGAGAGTTGGAGGAGGCGCAAAGGGAAAAATAGACAGTCGGGATCAAAGCGCAAAACTGGAGTGGAGAGATAGATGATTGAGATCAAATCGCAAACCACCAATTGCAAGTTTTAAAGAATAGTTGCAGAGGTAAATGCTAAATGCACTGAAGTGCAATATGTGATGCGGTGGGGCCCGATCGCAAATCACAAATCACAAGTTTTAAAAAATAAGTGCGGAGATAAATGTTAAAAGCATTGAAGTGCGATATGCAATGCGGTGGGGCTCGATCTCAAATCACAATTCGCAAGTTTTAAAGAATAAGTGTGGAGGTAGATATTAAATGTGCCGAAGTGCAATATGCGATGCAGTGGGGCTTGATCGAAAATCGCACATCACAAGTTTTAAAGAATAAATGTAGAGATAAATGTTAAATGCACAAAAGTGTGATATGCGATGGATGCGATGCGGTTTCTAAGGTGAATTCCAAAGGTTTTCATATGCAGAAGTAAGTCATTTTCATGTGTTAAACTATGTTGAAGGAATAAAAGAGCGTTATAACGTAAAGATGATGAAATGCCTTGATAATGGAAGAAGTTATGGACGTGGGTAGAGAGAATCGGGTAAGTGAATTGATGCAGAGCAAAGGAGAAGATAAGATTGAACATAGCAGGCACGTGTAGAATAGGCAGAGTCAAGTATCAGGTGACATGATGACAACATTCAAAACAAAAAATTATGGGTAGGGTGGAGATGCATTTATACAGACTATTGGGACATCACAGCTGAAACACATAAAGGCATAGGCAGAGTTAGGTAGAAGAGTAGATGGTGGCACTATTGGAAGCACCACAGCTGGGGCAAGTTGGGCAGAGGGGCATTGTTGCAAAACTATGCAACTATCACATCATAACGAGAAAGGACATATCAGCACTTCGGAGGGACACATAAAAAAAAATCGGACTCATCAGAAGGATTATTCCAAGTGTATTATGTTTTCTTTGTTAAGATCGAAGCCATAATGGTGTCCTCGATTGCAATGTAATCGATATTTCAACAATTTAGGCAGTTTAGGAGTTTCAAGAAGCTCGAGTAGTTACAAATTGCTTTTGTTTATGTTTAAGCAAGGGAGAAAGAGTGAAGAGGGGTTCCGAGTTCTGGACCTCTTGGGGATTACATTTTGTACTTCTTTTTCTCATTAGTAAAATAAAGTAGCAGCAATTTTCGTGCAACTGTTGATAGTGATTCGTATTTCTTTTTCCATTTTGTGTCTCTTCTCTTTGAATGAAGTGAAATAATGTAGAAGCCGGTCTCTTAATTACATCTATGTAAGAGTTAAATAACCATAATTTGCGCTCCTTCACTCCAACTTTTCTCTCTTCACCAATTCTCTCTAAAAATTTAAAGTGGTATATTCTTCTCCTCAACATATCATTTTGATTTTCCCCTCTCTTCACAAACTCCTGATGAAACTTTAAAGCAATAGATTCTCTGTTTACAACATATTATTTCGAAGTTTCCTCTCCCTCCATGAATTTCCTCTGAAAATTTAAAGTGGTAGATTCTTCTCCTCAGCATATCATTTTGAGTTTACCCTATAGTTATTCTTTCCATTCAGATATCAGTAGTGAACGACATTGTGAAATGTTTTATTATCCAAGATCATTAAGGGTTTTACAAAACTAGTTCCAGAGGGATAGAAAAAAAACCTCATGATAAAATCATTCTTGTGACACACTTTTAAAATGTTCTTAAGCATTTATTCCTTTCACATCCGAGCGATTGTCTCTTAATATACAACATATTTAGGCGTTGTTGCCAGGGAAGAAGGTACAGAGTTATTTTTCCATGGGTATTGAAATATATTTCTTGATGGTGAAAAAGATTTACATACAAATTTGGTTTTTTATTATTCACCTAGTGACACCACTAACGAAGGTTTGATTAGATGAGGAAGTATGTGGGAAAGAACATGAGAAATCACAGTGGAAGATAAAGATATCAGAGTTGGAATACTTGAAAGGAAGTTTTAATTTTCACTATGAGTTTGGTGGCCTATTTTCCCTTACATAACAAAAATTTTGTTTCTTGATTTATCTTCTTAGAAGATTATAAGGCCCAAAATGAACATTCTTTATTTGAGAAAGAATATTTTTCCTCTGATTGTATTATTGATCTTGATGCAACCTCGTATGAGATGATAGATGAATGTTGCATTACAATTCCTAAAGATTTTTGTCAAGAGTTGGCATTATACGAAGAACATCAACATTATGAGGAAAAACCATTAGATTTCTCTCCCTAGCCTAAATTGCTTTCAGCAGAAAACAAAAATCAAAATTCTCACATACACCCTCAAATCCAGGAGTCAAACAGTGAAGGGATTTTCCCTATTCAAAGAAGTCTACATCAACAAGATGTTCAAGAAGAGTAGGCAGCCAAAAATTTGTCTCATCAATTATATGATCCAGTGGCTGACCATATGAAAAATTTATTTTTTTAGCAACAAGAATTTATACAAAGGTATGTGTAAATCTTTGTATCTAGAAATCTTTCATTGTACCTCCCTATTGTGCTCTTCAAATTTCAACAATATGAAGGCATTAGGTCTAACATGCAGGTGTTGGGTTGGTGCCATTGGAAGGTTGACTTCACCTAATTAAGTTCAGGAATAAATGCACAAGTGGGAGTTGTGCATAAATAAGCTCAGAGGTTGAGCATTTTTAGTTGTAGTATTTCTATTTTAGTATTTTTAGTTTAAGAATAAAGCAAGAAGTCCAAAGTGTAGCAGGTTTCGGTAGGATTTCATACTGGATCAACTCACATTTGGGAATGAATCCATGCCCAATAAAGGCTATTGATCTACAAGTTCTATTTCACTCCATGCCCAATAAAGGCTACTGATCTACAAGTTATATTTGACTCCATGCCCAATAAAGGCTATTGATCTATAGGTTCTCAGCACTTTGTTACCAAAGTGTTGTCCCCAATTGGAGCCAGATGTTGTAGCCTAATTTGACTCAGCTAAAAGTCAAGAGAGGTTATGAGAAGTTCAAGGTTATTGAGGATCGATTGTTAAAATTTCAGAAAAGACTTGTAATATGCTCGAAAGGATGACCAAAATCTCAATGAGGATTCGACATCACAGGTGCACCAAAACCAAAATCAAGGAAACAACAACATTGGAGGTGTAATCTAAACCAGAGGAGCAACAAACAGAAAATCATGCAGGAAGGGTCAAGACGATCTCATTCACATGCAGAACAGTTCAGGAGCTGGACCGATTGGCTTGTTCAGAGCATTGTATGCCAAACAGGGTCGAGTTGGGCTCATTCGCAAGCTCAGGAAGGACCAACGTGACAAGACACCATATAAACTCAGGAGGTTTACACCATGGAGAAAAAAAAATAATTTCCCAAACACAAAGAAAGGGTGCATTTCCATTGAACACTTAAGAGAGTTGGAGGAGGCAGAATGGTAAAAATGGATGGTCAGGATCAAAGTGCAGAACTGGAGTGGAGAGATAGATGACAAGGAGCAAATCCCAAACCACTAATTGCAAGTTTTAAGGAATAAGTGTGGAGGTAAATGTTAAATGCACTGAAGTGTGATGCGATGTAGTGGGGCCCAATCGAAAATCGCAAATCGTGAGTTTTAAAGAATAAGTGAGGAGGTAAATGTTAAAAGCATTGAAGTGTGACATGAGGTGTGGTGGGGCCTAATCACAAATCACAAATCACAAGTTTTAAAGAATGTGTGGAGGTAAATGTTAAATGCACCGAAGTGCGATATGCGATGGATGTGACACGGTTTCAAAGGTGAATTCCAAAGGTGTTCAGATCTGGAAGTAAGTCATTTTTGTCTGTTAAACCATGTTGGAGGAAGAAAAGAGCGTTATAATGTAAATTTGGTGAAATTCCTTGATAAAAGAAGAAGGTCCGAACATGGGCAGAGAGACTGGGATAACTGACTCGACGCAGAGAAAAGGAGAAGACAAGACTAAACACA
Organism: Pinus albicaulis; assembly: GCA_034641835.2. Classification (NCBI taxonomy): domain Eukaryota; kingdom Viridiplantae; phylum Streptophyta; class Pinopsida; order Pinales; family Pinaceae; genus Pinus; species Pinus albicaulis. The sequence goes on along the minus strand of CM076574.1, from coordinate 365,457,857 downwards.
ACAAGCACGCGCAGAAGAGGCATAGTCGGTTATCAGGTGACATGATGACAACATTAAAAATGCAAAAGCATGGGTAGAATCGAGTGGAGATGCATTTATACAAAGTATTGGGACATCACAGCCGAAACACACAAAGGCATAGGAAAATTCAAGAAGAAGAGAAGATGGTGGCATTGTTGGAAGCACGATAGCTGGGGCAAGTCGGGCACAGAGGCATTGTTGCCGAACTGTGCTGCTATGACATCATAACGAGAAAGGACACATCAACACTTCGGAAGGACACATCAACAAAAAATCAGACTCAACAGAAGGATTATTCCAAGTGTATTATGTTTTCTTTCTTAAGATCAAAGCCACAATGGTGTCCTTGATTGCAATGTAATCGGTAGTTTAAAAATTTAGGCAGTTTTGGAGTTTCAAGAAGCTCGAGAAGTTACAAAATGATTTTGTTTGTATTTAAGCAAGGGAGAAAGATTGAAGAGGGGTTCCGAGTTCTATACCTCTTGGGGATTACATTTTGTACTTCTTTTTCTGATTGGTAAATGAAATTAGCAACAAGTTTGCTGCAACTATTGATGGTGATTCCTATTTCTTGTGCCATTTTGTGTCCCATCCTATTTGAATGAAGTGAAGTAATGTAGTCGTCAGTCTCTTAATTACATCTGTGTAAGAGTTAAATAACCTTAATTTGCGCTCCTTCGCTCAAAATTTTCTCTCTTTACCAATTCTCTCTGAAGCTTTAAATTGGTAGATTCTACTCCTCAGTTTATCATTTTGAGTTTCCCCTCTCTTCACAAACTCTTGATGGAACTTTAAAGCAATAGATTCTTTGTTTACAGCATCTTATTTCGAAGTTTCCTCTCTCTCCATGAATTTCCTCTCAAACTTTAAAGTGGTAGATTCTACTCCTTAGCATATCATTTTGAGTTTCCCTTGCAGTTCTTATTTCCATTCAGATATTAGTAGTGAATAGCATTATTAGGAATTTGGCTTCTATGATCCATAAATTGTGTGTAAATTCTTTCAGTGAAAATCACATCAAAATAAATTTAGCCGACGCATTTCGAACCAAGCAGTGTGGTTCATCATCAGGACAAGATGAGAAATCGGATCAGGTAACCCATTTAAATAGATAAGTAAAACCTCAACTAGCCATTTGTAAATTAACAACTAGTTTGACTAAAAAAGGAAATAAAATCAAAATAATAATAATTTATTTCTTTTTAGAATGAATTAAGTGTTTGATATTTATAATTTGAATTTTTAATATTATATATATATATATATATGTATATGTATATGTATATGTATATGTATATGTATATGTATATGTATATGTATATGTATATGTATATGTATATGTATATGTATATGTATATATTTAGGAATATTTAATATTTATAATTATAATTTTATCTAAAATAATAAAAATAATAAATATTTATTTATTTATATTTTTTATTTTTAGAATAAATTAAATGTAAAAAAATAAAAAATAAAAATAAATGTTCAATATTTATAGTTTTAATTTCATATATTTATTTTTATTTTTAATAACATGTTATATATTCATAATTATATGTTATGTAATTCAAATAGTTTTCATATTTATTTTATTAGATAGGTAATTCTATTTTTACTTATTGGAAATTAAAAAAAAAAAAAAAACAGAGAAACCAAGAGCTAAAGCACAGGAAAAGATAAGGGGAGAACAGGGGAAGAGAAACCAAAACTAAGAATGAAGGGCAGGAATCCAACATCTGCTAACAATCCATCCATAATCTCTGTTGTGTTAGAAAATTAAATATTACAGAGCAATGAAACACAAAATATGCGAAAAATAAAAGCACACAAAACACATAAAACCAGAGAGACACAGATATACGTGGTTCACCCAGTTTGGGCTACGTCCACCCTAAACATCCAGTCCTTCCTTTCTATTATCCAACAAAATGAAGAGACAAAACCTACAGAAGATCTGTTGTAATATCCTCTGTTCTCTCTCACAGTCTCCCTATCTGTTTCACGCTCAGAGAATACACATATATTACACAGCCCCAATACAACACCCTCATAAAAGTGAGGGGTTTCCTTCTAAAGAAAAAAACCCTAAACTAAACATAACTTCTACCATCAGATCATCCGCCTAATGAACGGCCTAGATTGACTAGAAACTATGATCCAGGTGGATATCGGTGGCCACCCACCTATTCCATTTAGACCAGCACCATCAATTCTTGCAGCTTTTCACATTCAGCACAACTTACTATTTTTAGCAGGTTTTTGGCTCCTCCACTCTCGGAGCCGTTTTGGGGGCTTAATGATCCAGGTGGATATTGGTGGCCACCCACCTATTCCATTTGAACCCCCATCATCAGTTTTCAAGTTGCAACAAAACTTACTATTTTTAGTAGTTTTTCGGGTCCTGAACTTCGGGCAGGCAGGGCTATAAATGACGTTTTGCAGGTATCATTTTGCCAACGAATTTGATCATCAGAATTAGTCACAATGTCTGTAGTCCTTGGATAGATATTTCTAATGAGCTATTGAGTGCATCAAACGGAGATCGGGTGCCAAAGTTACGCCCCCGGGAAGTTGAACCACCAATTTACCCAAACGGGCGCCCACAGTTTTGGCGCCTCATCTCCTACGGTTAGGTTTTTGGACGTTTCAGATTCTACATTGTTTCTCAATAATAAATAGGCCCTTGAGCCTCATTGTAACATAGTTGAGAGGTCGGTAGCCATCACATCTCTTCTCAGAGATTCGCTACCAGCACCCTAGCTATTTTATTTCCATTATGTCTGTAAGCATATTTCTGTTATTAATGAAATGACGCATTATTTCCGCTGCATCTCTGTATATATGGTTATGTGTTTATTTTGTTGCATTCCTGCATAAATCTGGATCAGTGGTATCAGAGCGGGTCTGCTCTTTCTTTGTTTTTCTTTGCATGTCCCCAACACGGTCAGGGTATAAGGAGTTAGGGCTCGATCTGGTTGAACCCTTGCAAGATCAGCCTCGCAAACCCCAACGACCTCCCATGGCGGAAGAAAAGAAAGACGAGGGAGCAGGAGATCCTATCAAAATACTGCTCGAGGAGGCCCTCGAGAAACAAAGGAATGCGATGATGGATAACTTTTCTCAAATCCTTCAACGACTGCCCACATATGGCGCATTTGCATCCAACAACCACTCTGGAGGTGCCACTCCCTTCAAGGTACAGGTAAACTTTGACATTCCTATATTTGAAGGAAAAATAGATGTAGACGCCATAGAGAGATGGTTAAATTTGCTGGAAGGGTATTTCTCAGTCCATGACTTCTCTGACCGAGAAAAGATTATTTTTGCACTCCTCAAAGCTGCCCCCCATGTCAAAGACTGGTGGGAAACCTACCGTGAGCAAGAGGGCAAAGGGGAACCCTCTCTGTTCTCTACCACACCCACTTGGAATTTGTTCCGAGATGGAATCAAGGAACAATATTACCCCGTGGGGAGCTATGAGGACAAATACATCCAATGGACCACGCTGCGGCAACAAAAGGATCAAGATGTGCACGAACTAACGAATCTGTTCCATACCCTGCGCACAAAGTTGGGTATTAAAGATTCGGAGAGACATTTGGTGCTCAAGTACCGCGGCTGTCTGCACAAACACATTCAGGAGGAAATGGAGTTCCTCGACATTACATTGCTTGGCACGACATATCGCTATGCCGCCAATATCGAGCAGAAATTTAAGCAGAAGAAGCGAGACTTTGGATCTGCAAATCTGAAAGGTGCCCTCGAACCGAAGAACAAGGGGCAAGGCCAAAGCAATGCAACTCAGAACAACACCACAAATCCAAAGAAGGACACAGGGAAGTGGTGTGACTTTCATAACAGCCCCACTCACAGCACAAACGAGTGTCGGGCCAAACAGTCTTTGGTGGCCGAACTAAAGGGACCCGAATCAGATGCATTTTCGATGTTTGAGGGTGGAGCAGGACAAAGGCAATATTGCAATGACAAGGGTAGGTCATTGATGGGATGCGGTGCCATTGTTGCCACAAAATCCGAGAAGGAGGGTCCAAGTAATCCGAGGAGGAGGGGGAGCACCTGTCCCCCTCGCGGTGTGGGTAAGGGTTGTCGGCCGCAATTTCTCGTCGATAACGGAAGCAAGAACCTCATTTCAGCGAGAGGTCGTGAAGCGGCTCGGCCCTAACTGACCATAGAATAACTGCGGCCGTATGCCATCGGGTGGCTCCACCCAGGGAGAGATCTTCGCATCCGCCAGCAGTGCCGACTTCCATACAGTATCAAGCCATTCACGGATGAGGTATTGTGTGATGTTGCTCCTCTTGATGTAGCTGATGTATTATTGGGCCAACCATACTTGTGGAGCCGACATGCTGTGTATGAGTCTAGGCCTCGTGCGTGTGTGCATGACCTTTGTACATGATACCGGAAGGTAGCGCCTCTGTCTGTCTCTTTTACTACTCTTTTATGAAAACAACTGTGATGAATTGTTTCCCAAACCAGGAAATTCATTTTCCTTACGACTCACTCATAGGGAAAGAAGAATATTGTGGCCACGACCTTGAAACAGGGCTCCCTTGCATGGCTGCAGCAGATGAACAAAGTTATGGAGGAATACGATGACCATTTCTCCTCACTCATAAAGGTTCCTCTACATTGTTAGGACAAGAACTCCATTGATTTGACTCCCAACACACCACCGGCTGATGTTGCCATACATCCTGCAACTACACATACAGAATCCAAACATGTACTGTCTAAGGCTGACAAAGAAACCAAATTTACTAAACGCATCGAGCATGTCCACCCGCAGGTCCATGACATCTTCAATACATCTAATACTCAGTTCAACAGAATTTGCCTCATCTCATGGAGGATCTCAACGCAATGGGGACCATTGCTTCCTAAGGAGGGAGGAATGATCCAGGTGGATATCGGTGGCCACCCACCTATTCCATTTGGACCAACACCATCAATTCTTGCAACTTTTCACATTCAACACAACTTACTATTTTTAGCAGGTTTTCAGGTCCACTCTCGGAGCCATTTTGGGGGCTTAATGATCCAGGTGGATATTGGTGGCCACCCACCTATTCCATTTGAACCCCCATCATCAGTTTTCAAGTTGCAACAAAACTTACTATTTTTAGTAGTTTTTTGGGTCCTGAACTTCCGGAGCCATTTTGAGGCCCTAAACAACGTTTTTTGGGTATCGTTTTACCAACGAATTTGATCATCAAATTCATCCCGAAATTTGTAGTCCTCGGATAGATATTTCTAATGAGCTATTGAGCGCATCAAATGGAGATCAAGTGCCAAAGTTATTCCCTCGGGAAGTTGAACCACCAATTTACCCAAACGGGCGCCCACAGTTTTGGCGCCTCATCTCCTACAATTAGGTTTTTGGACGTTTCAGATTCTACATTGTTTCTCAATAATAAATAGGCCCTCGAGCCTCATTGTAACACAGTTGAGAGGTCGGTAGCCATCACATCTCTTCTCAGATATTCACTACCAGCACCCTAGCTATTTTATTTCCATTATGTCTGTAAGCATATTTTTGTTATTAATGAAATGACGCATTATTTCCGCTGCATCTCTGTATATATGGTTATGTTTTTATTCTATTGCGTTCCTGCATAAATCCGGATCAAATTACTATACTTTTAGTAAGCAATTTTACATCTATTTTTGGCTTCAGGGGCGTTACCCTCGAAACCCCCGCCGGGGGACCACTGGCCCCCAGACCCCACAGGGGGGACTAGTCCCCTCAGTGTGCAAGGGTGTAAAATTTTCCTGGGGTATACATCCAACTAAAACAAGGATCTCTGAATCAGGAAGAAAATCAGGCTCCACACCCAACAATATCCCACTTGGAGACTGATTGTAGCAACTCTATCACTACTTCATTTGCTGGACAATGACTCCTCTTTGGACCTGGCTATTCCTCATCTTCATCATCATCCTTGAAGACCAATTGAAACTAAGAACATTTTCAGTTTCTCCCTGGTTACAACATTTGTTAGCATATCTGTAGGATTCTGGCTAGTGTGTATCTTTTCTAGCTTCAACTCTCCGTCTTCCAATACTGACCGTATGAAATGGTACTTGAGATGTATGTGTTTAGTCCTGGAATGAAATGTTGAGTTATTTACAAGATGAATGTCACTTTGGCTATCACTGTATAATGTGCCCATATCATGATTCTTACCCAATTCACCCATAAGCCTTTGTAACCAAATTATTTATTTACTAGCCTCTGTAGCAGCAACATACTCTGCTTCTGTTATTGAAAGTGCAACAACACTTTGGATATTTGAAACCCAACTGATAGCTGTTCCACCTATAGTAAATACATATCCTGTAGTGCTCCTCTTATTATCTCTGTCACCTGCCATATCTGCATCAACATATCCCTGTAGAGAAATGTTTGAACCACCAAAGCATAATGCTTGATTTGTGGTACCTCTCAAATACTTGAGAATCCATCTTACTGCCATAAAATGTTCTTTTCCTGGATTATTCATGTACCTGCTTACAACACCCACTGCATGTGAAATAACAAGCCTTGTGCAGACCATTGCATACATTAAGCTTCCAAATGCTGATGCATATGGAACTTTAGACATATAATCCATGTCTTCTTGGGTCTTTGGGCACATCTCCTTACTAAGTTTGAAATGGCTAGCAAAAGGTGTACTAACTGGTTTTGCATTCTGCATATTAAATCTTTTCAACACCTTTTCTATGTACTCATTCCGAGACAGTGTTAATTTGCGATTTTTCCTGTCTCTAGTTATCCTCATACCAAGGATTTGTTTTGCAGCTCCCAAATCCTTCATTGCAAATGAATTTTCCAATTTTATTTTGAGCACATTTATTTCCTGCATGTTAGATCCTACAACAAGCATGTCATCTACATACAATAACAATATAATATAGCTGCCATCATTTTGCCTTTTTAGATAAACACAATGATCAGAGTGACATCTAGTATAACCTTGTTCATACATAAACTTGTCAAATTTTAGATACCACTGCCTTGGAGCCTGTTTTAACCCATACAAGCTCTTCTTTAACTCGCACACCAATTTTTCTTTCCCTTTGACCTCATATCCTTTTGGTTGTTGCATGTATATCTCTTCCTCCAAATCTCCATGGAGAAATGTTGTCTTTACATCTAACTGTTCAAGATGTAAATCTTCCACTGCTACAAGACTTAATATAGTTCTGGTTGAAGTCATATTAACAATAGGAGAAAATATTTCATCAAAATAAATACCTTTCTTTTGTGCAAACCTCTTCACCAAAAGTCTAGCTTTGTACCTCTGTTTTCCTCCATCTTCTTCCTTCATCCTGTAAACCCATTTATTCTGAAATGTAGCTTTACCTGCAGGCAACCTGACTAAGTCCCAAGTCTAGTTATGCATTAAGGACTCCATCTCTTCATCCATTGCTAACTCCCACTTCTTCCTGCTTTCAACCTGCATTGCTTCTTCATAACATTCAGGTTCACTAGAATCAGTCAATAATAAATAATATAATGAAGGAGAGTATCGTTCAGGGGGTCTACTTATCCTGGTAGATCTTCTAACACCACTTTCAGGTGTTTGAGGTGCCTGTTGTTGTTGTGGTGGTTGCTGCTACTGTGGTTGTTGATTATTATCATTTTCATGCACCTTTACTTTTTCAGTTATCTCATCAAGAACCGCGTATTCCTTGCTTTCTTTTTCCTATTTCTTTTCCTGTAACTAATTCTTATACAAGACCTTTTCATTGAATATTACATCTCTGATCCTAATGATTTTGTGATTTTCATAATCATATAAACGATAACGAAAATCATTAGCACCATTTCCAATAAAGGTAATTTCTTTGATTTTGCCTCAAGCTTTGTTCTATTTTCTTTATTAATATGGAAAAAGGCCTCACAACCAAACGAATTTAAAAGAGAGTAGTTTACCTTTTTACCTGTCCATGCTTCCTTTGGAATACCACCATCCAAGGAACTTGAAGGCCCTCTATTTATTAGATAAATAACAGTATCTACAACATCTGCCCAAAATTGTAAAGGAAATCCTGCATGCAATCTCATGCACCTTGCACGCTCCATGATTGTTCTGTTCATATTTTCTGACATACCATTTTCTTGCGGTGTTCTTGGAACTGTCTTCTCTCTATGAATTCCATGCTCTGAACAGTGCCTGTCAAACTATTTGCTACAATATTCACCTCCATTGTCTGATTTGAGACACTTTAACTTCTTTCTTGTCTCAATATCAACCAAAGCTTTCCATTTCTTGAAAGTATCAAATACATCAGATTTATTTTGAATACAATAAATCCAAGTTTTTCTAGTTGCATCATCAATAAATGTAACATAATAGTGAGAGCCACCGAGAGATGAGAACCAAGAAGGTCCCCATACATCTGTATGCACAAGCTCCAATTTTTCACTCTTATTTTCTTTCCCAACTCTGAGAAATCTAACTCTCTTTTGTTTCCTATAGATGCAATTCTCACAGAAATCCAAATCAACATTCTTCAAACCTGGCAACAAATTTCTTGGGTGAAGAATCTTCATCCCCTTCTCACTCATATGTTCGAGCCTATGATGCCATAATGCTACATCTGCTCCATTGGAAGTTATAGCATTAAAAGAGTTAGAAATACCATTGCATAAATAAATTGTACCAACCTTTTCTCCTTTTGATATTACCAGGGCTCATTTGGTGACCTTCCAAGCTTAATCTTTGAAAGTTGTCACACAACCTTCATCGCCTAACTGCCCTGTTGAAATCATATTTTTCTTTAGATCTGGGACATGTCTTACCTCCTTTAGTAGCCATTGGTTTCCATTCTACTGTTTTACAAGAACCTTACCCATTCCAGAAATTTTACAGGGTTTATCATCACCCAAACGAACTTGTCCAAAATATCCTTGAACATAGTCATGAAAATATTTCTTATCAAGTGTGGCATGGAATGAAGCCCCTTAATCTACAACCCAAGAATCAGTAACATTTTCACAAGAAAGAATCAAAGCATCTTGTAACACATCACCTGTCACATTTGCTTCATGATTGTTTTCTTGCTGTGTGTCTCCTTCTTTTCCCTTCTGAGCTCTACAGTCTTTCTTTAGGTGTCCTTTATTTCCGCATTTCCAGCACACTATCGCCGATCTGGACTTGGATCTGCCTTTCCTTGATTTAATGCAATATCTCGAGCTCCTTCGTCTTTCCATTCTTCTTCCCCTAGAATCTGCACTCAAAGCATTACCTGATGTCTCACCAGAACTTTTCCGTCGCATTTCCTCGCTAAGGATAGCACCGACAACATCATCAAACTTTAAAGTACTAGATCCAGAGACAGAGTTACTAATGGCCATTACTAAACCAGTCCAACTCTCTGGCAATGAGCACAATAATAACAGATCTCTAACTTCATCATCAAAGTTTACCCCTACAGAACTTAACTGAATGGAAATTGTATTAAAATCATTCAAATGGTCTGCAAAAGATCTACCTTCCGACATCTTCATATTAAATAGTTGTTTCATAAGAAATACCCTGTTTGAGGCTGAGGGTTTTTCATATAGTTTCGCCAACGTCTGCATCAAACCCTCTGTTGTTGTTTCCTTTCAAATATTGAAGGCGACTGATGCTGCAAGGCACAACCGTACTATTCTGAGTGCCTTTATATCGAGAATGTTCCATTTCATTTCTGTCATGGCCGTCGGCTTCCTTGCTTTTCTACTCAATGGTAGGTACAGATATTTTTGATACAGATAATATTCCATCTGCATATTCCACAGCGGGAAGTTTTGGACATTAAATTTCTCGACCCTAAACTTAGCATCTTCTTCCATTGCTCCCACTCAAGCCAGGAACCCTTCTTTCTTGTGAGTTTATTAGCCAAATGTACCATCAACTCTGATATCAGGTTTTAGAAAATTAAATATTAGAGAGCAATGCAACACATAAAATATGTGGAAAATACAAGCACACAAAACACAAAAAACCAGAGAGACACATATATACGTGGTTCACCCAGTTTTGGCTACGTCCACCCTGAACAACCAGTCCTTCCTTTCTATTATCCAGCAAAATGAAGAGACAAAACCTACAACAGATCTGCCGTAATATCCTCTGTTCTCTCTCACAGTCTCCCTATCTGTTTCCCGCTCAGAGAATACACATATATTACACAGCGACAATACAATACCCTCATAAAAGCGAGGGGTTTCCTTCTAGGGCAAAAAAACCTAAAATAAACATAACTTCTACCGTCAGATCATCCGCCTAATGAATGGCCTAGATTGACTAGAAATTAATATACTTTTACAAGGAAATTTTACATATATTTTTGGCTTCGGGGGCACTGCCCCCGAAACCCCCGCCGGGGGACCACTGGCCCTCGAACCCCCCAACTGGGGGACTCGGCCCCCCCGGACCCTGCGAGGGGGACAAGTCCCCCCCACATGCAAGGGTGTACAATTTTCCTGGGGTATACATCCAGCTAAAACAAGGATCTTTGAATCAGGAAGAAAATCAGGCTCCACACCCAACATGTTGAGATTAACTAGCCTCTTTTCGATTTCCAGGGCTTCTCTCAACTTGCGGTGGTGGAAATGGTAAATCCTTGCAATAACCTTAGCATCTTCAATGAAAATGTGATGATTTGTATTCTCAGCATGCTCTACTAGGGGAGAGGAGCATGATCTACAATGTTTAAGGTCAACAACATGTTCATGAAATATTTGATTAATTTATTGACCAGTTTCACCTATGTAAGGTGTCCGACAAGAGCACAGAATCAAGTAAACACCCTTACCATCCTTAGGACAAATTGGGTCCTTAACTGATCTAAGCGAACTCCAAATGGTGCAGGAGGGCTTGAAGGTTGAGGAAACATTATGTCTCTTTAGGATCCTAGAGATTTTATCCGTGGTTCCATGGATAAATGGAAGGTGAACTCCAGATAACGAATCAGAAGGATATTTCTTATCCCTAAGACCTCTTTCAGCTTTTTGGAAAGCTGTAAGGCCTATAACCTTTCTTATTAAAAAATTTAAGGATATGAGATTTTTTACCTTCAAAGTGGTGTTTATCAGAGATTCTAAAGGCTCTGGTGGCTAGGGTGTTGAGAACCGAAAGATTATGAGCAGGGAAATGGTGAGAACTAGCATGTAAATACTGCTCAATATGCGTCTTCTTTATAAAGACTTGATGAGAGAAAAAACCATCTTCATTCCTATAAATAATTACATCAAGAAAAGGTAGGCTACCCTCATCTTTGAATTCTATGGTGAACTTAATGAAGTCAGATTGATTATTAAGATGCTGGAAGAAAAGGTTCAATTTCTCCTTACCATGAGGCCAAACCACATAGGTGTCATCAACAAACCTTTTCCACAGCTTAGGTAGAAAAATGGAGGAGGAAAGGGCCCTAGATTCGAATTCTTCCATGAACACATTAGCTACCATAGGGGAAAGGGGGGAACCCATGGCCACACCACAAGTCTGTTCAAAGAATTAACCATCAAAACTAAAAAAGGTCGAGGTTAGACAAATTTGAACAAGATGAGCGGTATCAGGATTTGTGACTCGAAAAATGACATCGATAGCGTCCATAATGGGGATGAAAGTGTAGAAAGAGACAACATCAAAACTAAAAAACCTATCATCCGAATCCAATTTCAAGTATTTCAATTCATTAATAAAATAGCATGAGTCTTTGACAAAGGAGGAGGTCTATCCCACAAGCAGTTTAAGCTTACTTGCTAGAGATTTAGCAAGAAGATAAGTCAGAACAACTATGGTGTTGATAATAGGGTGAAGGGGAAATCCATCCTTATGAATCTTAGGAAGACCATAAACACTCAGAGTAAGGGGGTTACTCTCATTAATATTTTTACTTAGGGATCCAACAATGTTACTCGATTTTATGGCCAAAGAAACTATTTTAGAAACTTTTTTAAGGGGATTTTTTTTCTAGCTTCTTGTTGCTCCCACTATTAAGAAGGTGATACAACATCTTATTATGATAATCCTCTTTGTTTAAAATAACCGTATCACCTCCATTATCCACCTTAAGATCAACAATGTCCTGGTTATTGTTTAAGGATTTAAGAGCCTCAAACCCCGGTTTGCTAATGTTTCTCTTAGGGTGCTTAGCTTTTCTAAGGATCATGTCACAATAATGCTTGATAGTGTCTTTAGTAGCCTTAGGTAAATCCCTAATCCCGTACTCAATGTCACAAATTATGTCTTAAATAGGGATTTTTTTGGGAGCAAGAGCAAAATTAAGATCATTTTCTCATAAAATGAAGACATATTGATCAAAGGAAAATCTAGAGATATTAATAACAGTCCTATTCGAGGGGAAGGAGAAAGGTTTTATTTTACTATTATTATTGTTAAGTATATTATTATTATAATAATTATAATTATTACTCTTGTTATAATAATTATTATTATAGTTACTATGATTATGATTATTATTATAGTTATCCTTTCTATTATTATTATAGTTAATAACATATTTATTATTATTCTTTTTAATATTATTATTATTATAGATATCAATTTTGTTATTATTATTATTAATAAGATCATTCTTGTTACTATTAATAATCAAGTTATTTTCTTTATTACTATTGCAATTATTTAAGGAATTAAAAAGATGAAAATTCGAGGGTTCAAAGTTTGAAGATAAAGGACTTAGAGGAACCAAAGGATTAAGGACTATCAAATTCATACCTGTAAGGACATCGACTGAGATAGTTGGAGTGACATCAACAGAGATATATGGAGCTAAGGGTTGGGATGAATCCATGGTTGGGTCAATCAAATTGATACCATGGAACAACGGATTCAAGGGAGAGGAAATTCACGACTCATCACCATTAGAAAATCGAGAAATTGATGTCAGAATAATTTCCATACTTCTTGACCCAGATGAAGAGACCAAACCTGAATTTCACACCCCATTCTGACTTAGCGTAACTGAATGATCATCCACATCTACCACCACGAAGGAGGAAATCTGAACCATAAGAGAAATATTAGCATTGGATATAGCAACTGTCAGATGAGTGGGAAGGGGTGACATCATTTGAGGTTGTGGACTTCCGGATAAAAGGGATTGATGAGACCCCAAATCCGCATACACAATTGTAGATGCCAACACATTGGCAGAAGCAGACGCAGATTCAAATTCTAAAGCAGACATAGGTGCAGATGCTGATGGGAGATCCACTAGAGAAGAAGAAAATTTTGTCACACCCATACCGTTAATTTCCTTCCAATGCATAGATAAATGATAAGTCTTTAGATCTGGCTCCCAGAGGGACCTCCCAAAGGGGATAGGATGGGACAAAGAAGTTGAAAGAGTCGACTTAAAAGAAAAATATGAATTAAGAATAAGAGACTGCAAAGCTCCAATATGATTACCATTAACCCTGTTGTTAGAAGTGTCTCTAATCTCAGAAATGGAAGATGAATCTTTCGATAATTTTAGGAATTTAGAAAGATGCTTCTTATTCCATAATTATTTCCAGCGAAGGGATTTTAAAGATGAATGGGAATCAACAAAAACCAAAATATCTATCAAAATTAAATAAGAAAGATCAAGATGATAAGTTGGCAACTTATGAGACAAGAGATCAAGGCATTTTCTCACTCTCTAAATCTCAGATCTGATAATGCCAAAGATAGCTAAAATAAAAGCATGCTAATTCCTATAATTTCAGAGTGGATGCTTAATCATCGTGAACAAATGAAATGACGAAGAGTCTCTACATCTCTTTAAAAAGGTTAGATTAGATTTCATCTTTGATACTCACAAACGTGCCCTTTCAAATTGATGAAATTTTAGCACCAAGGCCCTATCGAGCAAGGTTTCAAAATTAGGAATTTGGCTCTTGTGATGCATAAATTGTGTGTAAATTATTTTGGTGAAAATCACATCAAAATAAACTCAGTCAACGCGTTTCGAACCAGCCAGTGTGGTTCATCATCAGGAAAAGATGAGAAATCTGATCAAGCAACCCATTTAAATAGATAAGTAAAGCCCCAATTAGCCATTTTTAATGGGTTTTAGAAAACTAGTTCCTAGAGGGATAGAACAAAGACCTCATGATAAAATCATTCTTGTGACACACTTTTAAAATTTTCTTAAGACCTGATTACCTTCAAAACCGAGGGATTGTCTCTGAATATACAACACCAGTCGCAACCGCTAAAATAATAAAATTTCAGAATTGAAAAACCAACTACGAGCTTCAAGAACTGGATGTACAAGACATAACGATAATGTTGTGAAACTAGCTCCAAAAATAGAAGAAAAGATATATAAACACCTTATAAATAAGCCACTTCGAGGGGGTAACCTCCAATACATTACATGAATGAACAATTCTTGGATGATACAAATTACAAAACCTCCTTTCTATATATAGGAGTCCATGGGGCCACAATGTAGTCCTAGTGGGGCCACAATGTAATCCTAGCCGACCTAACAATAATAATTTAAGGGCACAATAATAACGATATGGGGGTTACAGGGGTAAAATAATAACAGCAAGGGGGTTACACTAACAACAATAAGGGACTATACTAGTAATATAGGGACCTAACATGCCCCTCTCCTTCAAAAAAGTGTTTTCCTCAATGTTTGAGTAGCTTTGGGTGCTTTTGTATAGAATTCTCATCCTCCCATGTAGAATGTTCAATGGGTAAGTTCTTCCACTTGATGAGATACTCTCAAATTAATCGATTTCTTAGTTGTCGAGTTCTTGTTTCCATGACCGCTTCACGTTCCAATATGATTTTTCCTTCCTCGACCTATAACCTTTTTTAAGAATGAAACATGGAAAACTGGATGCACTCATGAAGAAGCATGAAGCTCCAATTTGTATGCCATATTACCAATCTTTTACAACACCTTGTAAGGACCATAGTACTATGGAGATAATTTATTATCCTTCTTAGCTAGCTTGAGGGTCATTTGTTTGTATGGTTGTAGCCTTAAAAATACCTAGTCTCCTACATCAAAACTTCTCTCGCTGCGATGTTGATCTGCCTATTGTTTCATTCGATTTTGTGCCAAATTCAGATTTTCATTTGAGTTGAAGAACTTCTTATTGATGCTCAATGTGATCTTCCACTGCTTGAACCTTCAAATTTTCTCTTCAAGATGATGTGATGGATGGTGGATGATATCCATAAAGTGCCATAAATGGGGTCATTTTTGTTGCATTATGGAAGGAATTGTTATAGCACCATTCAACGAGAGGTAACCACTTGACCCATTGTGTTTGTTTATTAGATACAAAACAACGAAGATATCCTTCCAAACATTTATTTACTATCTCATTTTGACCATCGGATTGAGGATGATAAGACAAGCTATGAGCTAATTGAATACCCAAACAAGAAAATAACTCCGTCCAAAAATTTCCAGTAAAAATGGGATCTTTGTCGCTTACAATAACCTTGGGTTTCCACGTAGCTTTCGAATTGTGTCCATAAATGTAGTAGCAATTGTACTTGCTTTAAATGGATGAGATAATCGACAAAAGTGTGTATACTTGGTAGTTCTATCAACTACCACCATGATGACACTCTTTCGTTCGGACTTAGATTAACCTGTGAGAAAATCCATTGAAATCTGCTCCCATCATTGACTTGGAATGGATAAATGTTGTAGAAGACTGGGGTCTTAATTGTCTCAACTTTATTCAGCTGTAAAACCAAACATTCCACCACAAAATTTTGAATATCAGATTTAAGGCCTTCCAAAAAAAATTCTTTCTTCACCTTGTGGTAAGTTTTTAAAAATCCTGAGTGTCCTCCTAAAGGAGAAGTGTGCAATTCCAAAAGAATATTTTGTTTTAGTTGGGAATTCTTACAAATATATAAGCAATATTTGTACCATAAGGAACCATTTTTCCAACTAAATGTATCATATGTACCAGGATCTTGCTGCAACTTTTGAATGAGTGTCGACACTTCTTCATCCTTCTTCCATTCATCTCTTGCTTTGTTTATCGAATCTGGTTGGATAATAGAAATAGAACAAAGAAATGCTTCCACCTCTTCATTATTTCTTGAGAGTGCATCTGCAACAACATTTAGCTTCCCTTTTTTGTAGATTATTTCAAATTCATAGCCCAACATCTTTGTGACCCATTTTTGCTGCTCTTCTGAAGATAGTCTTTGTTCCAAAAAGTGTTTAAGACTATCATGATCATTTTTTACCTTGAAGTGTCTTCCCATTAGGTAATTTCGCCATTTCTTTAGTGCATGCAGTATTGCTAACATTTCCTTCTCGTAAATAGGTTTCTGTAAATACTTTCCTTTGATTGGATGACTTTCAAAAGAAATGGGTCTTCCTTCTTGCATTAAAACAACACCAATTCCATTTTCCGAGGCATCACATTCCATAATAAAGGTTTTTGTGAAGTCTGGCATAGCTAAGACCGGTGGTAGGCACATTGCCTCTTTAAGATGTTCAAAGGCCTTAGTTGCTTCAGAAGTCCATGAAAATGCATCTTTCTTCAATAATGTTGTCATAGATGCTACTATTCTCCCATAATTCTTAAAAAACTTGCGATAATACCCTATTAACTCGATAAATCCTTGCAAATTCTTTATGGTTGTGGGCAATTTCCATTCCTTAATGGCTTTAATTTTGTTAGGGTCTACCTTAACACCCTCATGAGATACAATATGACCCAGATATTCCACCTCTTGTACTCCATAGAAACATTTGGATGTTTTTGCATGTAATTTTTTCTTTTACAATAGTTTGAGCACCCTATCAACATGTTGAACATGATCCTTCCAAGACCTGTTGAAGATTAGTATATCATCAAAAAATAATGGCACAAATTTTCTAAGGAAGGGTTTGAAAATGGAATTCATCAACCCTTGAAATGTGGAAGGTGCATTGGTAAGGCCAAAAGGCATGACCAAAAATTCATAATGACGCTCATGAGTTCAAAAAGGTGTTTTTGAAATATCTTTACTCTTAATTCTAATTTGATGATATCCTGAATGAAGATCCAACTTGGTAAAATAAATTGCTCCATGTAATTCATCTAATAATTCAGGAATCATAGGAATGGGAAATTTATCTTTAATGGTCATCTTATTGAGCTCCCTATAATCCAGCCACATGCTCCATGATCCATCCTTCTTGTGTACCAATACTCCAGGAGCAGAGATAGAACTTTGAATAGGTTGAATAATACCCGCCTCTAATGTTTTTGCAATCATACGTTCAATTTCACTCTTTTGGACATAAGGATATCTATAAGGCCTGATGTTTGGAGGAACACTTTTTGGAATCAAATGAATAGCATGATCATGATCACAAATAGGTGGGAGTCCTTTGGGAGTTTCAAACACCTTGGAATGATTTTCCAAGACTTTTTGGAGATCTGCAGAAATAGATGATTTTGATGTTGGAACTTATAATGAGCATAATTGTGCAATTATGCCTCATTGTTCTTTCTTTAAAATATTTATCATGACATTAGAACTTATTATCTTTCCTGGCTTCCCTGCAATACCCCGTAATTCGACTTCCTTTCCTTCTGAATTTTTTTTCAAGAAAAGTTCTTGAAAATTAAAAGGTACCATCCCCAAAGATTGTAACCATTGTACTCCTAGTACAACATCAACACCTCCCATAGGAATGGAAAGCATTGGATTATTCAATACATATGCCCCCATGGTTAGCTTGATATTATGGAATTTTGTAGAGCAATTTATAGTTCCTCCATTTGCAACCATCACTTCACATTCTGGTGCTGGGTATAGGAAACAATTCAATTCCATGGCTACCCTACAATGAATAAAATTATGGGTACTACATTAATCAATCCACACTATTACATTTTTCTTCTTGATATGTCCTTCTATACTGAGAGTTTGAGGAGTGGCAATTCCTGCCAGTGCATTACACCATACGGTTGGACTCAATTCTTCCTCTTCTAGAGGTGGTTCCTGGTGTATATCCTCTTCTTTTGAAGATTCTTGTTCATTTTCCTTTTCCTCTTCACAATCTATGTAAAATAATTTCTTCTGAACGCATTGATGACCTTTAGTGTATTTGCTATCACAACTGCAGCAAATCCCTTTTTCTCTTTTTTCTTCCAATTGTTGTGGTGTCAACCTTTTAGGTTGTGGAAATATAGGAGTAGTAACACTTCCATCTTTATAAAAGTGAGTGGTAGGCTTCCTTGTCACCATAATCTTACATTCAATTTTTCTTTCCAACCTGAATGCCTTCTCTGATGAATCAGGTTCCAAAATGCGAACTTAATGTTGGATGTTATCCTTTAAAGTACCTATGAAGAGATAAATCATGTGTTCCTCTGGAATATCAGTTGCCCTTATATTCAATTTTTGGAAGTCCTCAATGTGCTCCCCCACTGAACACTTTTGTTTGAGATTTATCAATTGGATAAAGAAAGTGTTGCTCTTTGTATCCTCATAATGTGCTATCATTTCATCCGTAAAAATTGACCAAGTGACAATTTGTTTACGAGAGCAAAACCATTGATACCATACAAATGTATTTTGTTCTAAATGTAAAGTTGCAATGTGTACCTTTTGTGTGTTTTGCACATTATTGAGATCAAAATATTTCTCCATCTATAGTATACATGTTACAGGATTTCCATCAAACTTCCTCATATCCATTTTTGGAATATGGTGGTTCTTCCCTCCAACATTAGAGTTTATGAAATTATGATTAACATTCATTTTGTTCTCATCAAGAATTTCCTCTACTATCTTTTCACCATTAGGAAACATTTCTTGTATCAAATTTGTCAAACCTTTTATGTCTTCTTTTAGATCATTCTTCATTTTTTCCATCTTAGCTTCCATGTCATCCATCTTAGATTCCATGCTAGCTTCCATGCCATCCATCTTAGCTTCCATGACATTCTTCAGATCATCGATATTAGATTCCACGCATTTCTTCAAACCATCCATATTAGTTTCCATGCCTTTCTTCAAAACTTCCATGTCATTTTTGTTTCTCTTTGCGAGAGTTAAATTTTTTGCACTTGCTCTTGTAATTTTGATATGTCATGTTGCCATTTTTCATCTTCATGAGTCATAGTAGAGCTTTCTAAAGGCTTAATGGGTGTTGAATTCTTTTTAGGGGCCATTTTAGAATCCAATACTGATATCTATTCTACAATATGCCCTTGGAATCAATTCAACTTGATTCTTCAAACAAGACTTATGTGATTCGGAAAAATTATACACACTTTTTACTTGCTTTTGAAGAGCGTGATATTGAAATTGACTTATCTCTATACTTGCAGATCCTCAATATCTGAAATTCGGCCCTATAGTAGTCCTCTGAAGCTTCTTTCAAATCCCATAGATCTGAATTGATTTGGATTATTCAAGACAAATTTATGTCCATTCTCCTACAATGACCTAATTATGGATTTGTTGAGTAGAGCGAACTTGTACGACTTGCCACGTGTCACTGTTTGCTCCTTTGGCTTTGAAATTTATAGAAAGGAAACTATAGTCCATTTAATTCTAGTCACTTTTTATAGAATTCCAATTCAATGCTCAGAGAGATAGTTATGAATATTTTCCCATGCTCACCTCCTTGAGATGAAATTCATGAGCCTGAAAAAGAACTAACTTCCATAGATCATATCTCTGAAAATATTACGAACCAAACTTTGAAATTTTGCGACGATGTTTCTTATGATTTTGGCTTTATGCTCTAAACATTTCAGCTTCTAAACCTTTGTAGAAAAAACAGTTATAGCTAAAATATTGCGATAACCTTTTAAATTGAAATTCAGGAGCCTACACAAATCCCTAAATTCCACAGATCATATATCCGGAAATATTGCGAACTAAGCTCTGAAATTATGCGATGCTTTTCCTCAGGATTTCGGGTTCGCATTCTAAAATTTTCAGCTTCTGAACCTTCGTAGAAAAAATATTATAGGGAAAATTCCATGATGACCTGTTTGGAGCAGCGAAACCCTAGAATCCAAAGCTCTGATACCAAATGTTGTGAAACTAGCTCTAAAAATAGAAGAAAATAGATATCAACGCCTTAGTAATAAGCCACTTTGAGGGGGCAAACTCCAATATATTACATGAATGAACAATCCTTGGATGATACAAATTACAAAACCTCCTTTCTATATATAGGAGTTCATGGGGCCACAATGTAATCATAGCCGACCTAACAATAATAATTTAAGGGCACAATAATAAAAATATGGGGGTTACAGGGGTACAATAATAACAATAAGGGGGTTACACTAACAACAATAAGGGACTATACTAGTAATAGAGGGACCTAACAGATAACCATATCCAAAGTGAAAAAGGTCCTCACTAAGATGAATTTAGTGAGGCAATTAGAGGAGAAGTGTCATGAGGTGGAATTAGCCATCAACAGATTCCTAAACAATATTGAACCCGTGGCTATATGTAATTAATAACAAGCTGGTCCATAGGCGAGATTATATAACCAAACTCAAAGAAACAACCAAAGATAGCACCAAATTCACCAGCATGAAAGGAAAGATGACCAAGAAAGTTTTCTAGGATCTCTTAAGTAATGACATATTTATTCTACATGAGTTAAAGCATGTTTTTCCCACCAACCCTAATTTCAGAAAAATACACAGAGGTGGATGAAGTATACCGACATATCATAGGCACGAGGATTCCCAACAAAAAGGAGTGGAATAAGTTGTGTATGTTCCACAATTGAAAATGCACGGTTGATACATAAACACAACCATCTAGTGATTAGCAGTGCCAACATCACACCCTCTTTAATGATCCAGGGGGGAAGGCCCAAAAGAAGAGCCAGATGCCAGATGCTACCCATCATTTCCTCTTCACAACAACATCAACCACCTCCAAGCCACTTTGTTGATCCACGAAGAGTTGCTTGAGTTTTTCATTCTTGAAGAGTTACCATAATAAATTCTATAGGTGGTGTTTGTCAAAGATTTTATTTATTTAGGCCTTGCATGGCCACACTTGTCTAATTTCAGTTTGTTTGTAATTAATGTAGTTTGCTAAAGTATATTAGGACAACCAACTTAGCTGTTAGTTAAACACTGATATAATTTCCATTATTAAGGGTTGGATATTGTTATCCCCTACATTGTAAGAACTACTATATTGGAGTGCTATAATTTTGGAGCTGGACATCAATAATCAAAGACCATTTGCAGGATTCTTGAGTTGTGTCAAAATGGTGATGCGATTATTCATTGTTTAAATGTTTCCGTTTTTTTCTTTGTTGTGCATATGTTAATCTAATTGTAAATAAGAAATTTTAGATTAATATTTATTGTCGGAGCACCTTAATTATGTCTGCATTTACAATCTGAATGTCTTCTTCTGGAGTCTGATTAATGAATTCTTAACTGCTCTTTAGTCACTACTGAACCTCACTCTTTCTTTCACCTCATTATTTATATAGCTCTTAAGATCCATTTAGCACAGTTAGCTTGCCCTATGATGCTCTTGAATGTTGATGTGCCATTCCAGCCTTTTGACTCCATAGCCCAATGGAATAGTCTTGCAGCCCTACCTGTCTAACCACACAATCAATAAAAACAAATGACCCTCATAATTTCTGTAACTACCCTAATATCATCACTTATAATTATCAAGTTAAATCATAAAAATAGAAGCAACCCTCTTTGAGTCTAGGAAGGCTATGTCCTAGACTCCAAAGTGGTTTTATGCCATCCTCTGACATTTTTTATTGCCAATATTAAAAATTACGGAGTGACAACAGTTGGAATGGTATAAGTCCTTACCAACCTGCATGAAGAATTATGTTTGAAATCTAGTGGCTATTTGATTGGAGAAAACGTGGAATGCGTGATTGAGGCAGTGATGATCAAATCAAATTAAAACTCAGATAACACATGGAGTCAATAGAATTTGGTGCATGGTTGAAATGCGTTAAAGCCTGAGCATTAAACCCAAAAATATGTTGCAAGTGCGAGTTAAAGTACTTGTATGCACTTGTGCATTTACAGTAGATAAATTTGATATCTAAAGGATATACTTGTGCATGGATGTCATTCGATCTGAAGCAAGATCATCATAAGGTTGTATGGATGTGATGGAATAAGTGGATAAATGATACCATGTGTGTATTTTTAAGTGAAAGAGGAAAGATATGAAGCTGTTTGATATTGGAATGAATGAATGTAATTTGATCCTAGAAAAAAGTGTGATGCATCTCGAAAGGATGTTGGTGTGATGTGTTTCTGTGGATCGAATTCAGAGTGTCTTTTAGAGAAGTTGTAGCTGATCATGGAAGAAATAAATTGAATGAGTTTGATTACACCTGAATAATGTGAAGAGTATAATAATACATTGTAGTGTGTGAGGTGTAGTAGTGTGTTGGCACGAAGGGAGTTGTCTCATTTCATATGTGAAGCTTGAGATAATTATTTTTTCATGAGTGAGACAATGTTCATTGTGAAAGGAAATTTTTGAGGTAGTGTTTTCCCTCCTTTTAATAGCTATTGCGTAGAGATTAGAGACTTAATTAAACACCTTTAGTAGTTGATCGATTCATGTGATCGTTGATTTCAAGATTTTCTCAAAGATTTAATATGGATAATTATTGTGTTTGCATGGTAACAAAGCCTATTATCAAGAATGATATATATAGTTGGGTTTTAATGTATGATTGTAAAGTGTTGTAGCCTATGCAATGCCTTATATTTTTATGACTGTGAATTGAGGATAAAGTCTTGGAGTATGAAGGTTGCTAATTAGGAGAAAAAGACCAGATTTTACATCATTTGGTATCATATCTAGTAAAATCTCCTTGAGAAGAAATTAAATCATAGTTATGTTCTTGAAATTATATATGAAGAATACAATTGTGATTGAAAAAAGAGGATATCAGATTTTAAATCTAACAAGAAATAGGAACATAGAGATAAAGTATGGTAGAATATGGGGAGTATTTGATACTCTTAAGGAAAAATTGGAAAGACAGAAAGAACAGGGAATAGTCTATTCAAAGTTCATATGAATGGTAGAATAATATCATGAAGATATCTTGAAGGTGAGATGGTATGTTTGTATTCTGTGTTTGAGAATTATGTTTGTAGATTTCAGATTGCAAACAAAGAGGAAATATATCAGAAAAAAAAACAAAAAGAGGAGTTGTAAGAAGAAGAACTAGTTGTGTTCTTAAAGTCAGAGTAAGTGGATACTCTGAAGGAAAGTGGCGAAGTGCCTAAAAGTTCCAGCTAAAGGTTGGAGAAATAGGACAAGCGTGTTCTCAAAGTAAGTGGAAGCTACAGAAGAAAAGAAAAGAAAGAGATTTTCTCAGTAGAGTTTTCTAGAGGCAGAGAACCATATATCAAGATTAAGGAGAAAAGGTTGTTGAAATATCAAAAGAAGGTAAGGAGACTTGCTGAAAAGGGAGGCTTAGGTGAAATCCACAAGTGAAGTTCACAGAGGACAAGAAGATGATTGTTGATAGTCATTGTAGAGGTTTGGGGAGAAGCCACGGAAAGGTGAAGGAATATGCCAAGGAAAATGGTATGAGAATGAGTCAAGAGGATATTGACAGAGAGAAATCTGAGATAAAATTCCATCTTGAGTTATTGATGGAGATGTTACAGAGGAATAAGTAAGACCAGAGGTATGGTTGGATTATGAAAAGGACAGCCAAATGGCTTATATTGCAAGTAAAGTGGGAGCATAGATTGAATGCTCAACTGGAGGAAGAGTTACTTAGATTAAATGAGTATGAGGAGGAAGTTTTGGTATGTAAACTAGAACATGGTCCATTTTTTTTGAAAGAAATGAAGAGACAGATGAGAGATCTACATAGGATATTCTGAATCATATTAAGGATTCAAAGAAGCAAGAAGACCTGACGGCTGAAGTATCAAGTGAGAGCGCAAGGTCTTGTGTTTTTAAAACTGATAATTTGTGTATGATTGCAGGTATTGCAGGAGGTAGGAAACTGTTTGAAGACATCTTCAAGATGGATGAAGATATTGAAGTACAATATGATGAAGAAAACCTCTCAGATGAGGAAGGCTTTTAATGGTTGCAACATAAGGAGTTTATTGATGAGTTACTTAATGGGAGAAGACAATCATCTGAAGCTGTCATGGAGATGAAAGATTAGAATCTTATTCTGAGAAGAGTGAAGGAAAATTGTCTCAGAGAGGTAAGCCAATGAATTTGAATAATGTTATTTATGAAGAAAATTTTTAGGATAATGCTAATGTAGAAGACGTGGAAAGGATAGCTCTTGAAGAGGTCTTATAGAAATACAGTGTTGCAAAGTGTGTTGAAGGAGGCAAGCCAGATTTGTCTCAAAACAATGAGAAGACATTCATAGGACTGAAGGAAGAATAAGGACATATATTGACATATGTTAAGAAATAAAAACATATTGAAGACTATAAACAACGTCATGATGAAATAATTTCGAGGTGTCAAAGAGAAATTTAATTGCTGGAGTATTTGCTGAAAGAACGAAAGTATGAGAGTGTGATTGCAATCAGAAATGAAGGAGTGTCTCAAGCTTTTCTTGGGATAGAAATATGTATTATTTTCCAAGTGTATGATGTATTTGGTAACATAGAAGAGAAGGTGGATGAGCATGTTGTCAGAAAGATGACAGACAATTTACTTCTTGAAATTAAATTTGAAGATAAGAAGCAGCAAATGGAAATTGCAGATGAAGATGTTAATGAAATCAATCAGGAAACAACAGAAATTTATTTTGTGATTGATGAACCATGGAATTTGATGATGGGACATTCCATATGGACTAAAATGACAACATAATGGATGATAAATCATAATTTGAAGCTCATTGAAGAAAGGAAAAAGAACCAGAAGATAGTAGACATGCAGCAGCATAAAAGGTGCAGAGCATTTGGAAAACTACAAACTAAGGTTTGGGACCCTAGAGGTCTTTCATTAGCATATGGAACACATGATCGGGAGATCGTGAATTTTTTCAAATTTGGGAGTATGATGTAGGAGAATCCTGCTCAAAAATCATTATATTTGGGTTGACTTAGGGTGTTTAATGTTTCATAAGGAATTTAATTTATTAATAGGAATTTTGTATATTTTTAAATGATTTGAGTGAGAAATATGTGTATGAGAGTTTTAATGTAAATATCCTCAAATAATTGAGAATACAAGAAATATTACAATGGTGAAGATCTCATAAATATCACAGGGATTAGGAAGCTCTAGAATATGGATTTAGTTGAGTCAAAAGTGGATTTAGAGGATTTTTAGGATATGGTTGAGTAGATTGTGGATATGAACCAGAATTGGCTGCAAAATCCTTTTCTATATATTTGTAATCCTCAAACGCATTAAGGGGAGGCCAATTCGAATGAAGGAAACCATGCTACAAAGAGGGGAATATTATTGTGATGAAAAGTTAACAAGAAACGTGTGTCCAACTTAATTTTCCCTTAATTAAATTGGACAATAAAATATAATCTTATCTCATAATCACTTGTAATAGTTAAATGAGTGTGATAAACTTAGTTAGCTTAGGAATTTCGAGTTGAGGGTGGTTGGTAAGGCATGCATACTGATCCTATTATTTATGGAGTTTGAGTTATAGCTAGTGCATTAGTTTAATGCATGAGAAATTAGTTAACTAAATTTATTGAGTTAATGTGATTTGAACTAGTCATAAGTGATTTTTTCACTAGTTAGAGATCAAGTGAATTAAATCAGATTTAATTCACATGCAATGATCTGCCATGCAACTGATGATTTACTATTAATAGTTGCATGCATATCATTTCAAGTGGAGACCCAATTGAGACAAAGGTTAAAGGGATGTTAACCATCAGTTGTATCATTAGTAGGCTGCCCGCATGCGGCAAGACATCCATTGGATTTCCCATGAAAATTGCATATTTTTGGAAGGATGAAATTCATAAAGAATAGGGACTGCATTCCAAATGAACTGCGTAAGCAAGGTAGGCTGATTAGAGGTAAGAAATTGGCTAAGTGTTGGTCGATTTTGTCCGGGTTGGTGTGAGATAGTTGTGAGAGTGCAGAAGACTCTTGTGAGAAGAGTGCATTGTAATTGTTTCATGATTCCATGGTGAATATACAATAGAATATAGAGGGGGTTTTAGCAGCAATATTTCCCCAGGAAAAATATCTTTTTTTGGTTTTATTTTCTTCTTTCTCTACTTGTTGTAATTGGCGATTGTGTTTATTTTCTGAAATTGATTTATATAAGGATTCGATATCTGGCTTTAGTACATTTCATGATCAGATTGAATCCATTGATATAGATATGTTTGTATAATTTCTACATGGTATCATAGCACAAGAAATCACTATAGTGGAGAAGAAATTGAGTTTGTGACTGAATACAATTCAAAATTTAAAAAATATTCTTGGTGCGACAAGAAAATCAAGATCAAGATGGCTTTCAATGGCTTGAGATTGGAGTATGGACTTGAGGGCATCTCTAGCTATATTACGTTGAAAGACAGGACGAATTTAGTACTAGAGGACAATGGGTTGAAATAATTCATTTATAATGGCATTCCCAAACCCACTACAACAGATTCCACAAATCTTGATGCTTGGGAAAAAAGGTTGCAAAGGTGAGGATGATGTTACTGGAGGGAGTATGAGACCACATTTTCTCAATTATCCATGGAAAAGAAACTTCATATGCAATGTGGAAGGCCTCGACAAATCTGTTTCAAAGAACCAATGATCATAGAAAATTGGTACTAAAGGACAAGCTTAGGAAAACCAAAGTGGAGAAAGGCGAAACTATTCTGAAATATTTAACCAAGTTTTTCCAATGTTGCTATGAGCTTGGGAGTGTTGGAATTATTGTCGCGGATGATGAATTGGTGAGCCTAGCCCTTCTAGGCCTTCCTAGGATTTGGCATAGTTATCAGGACTCTGTCAATGGGAGGGAGAAGCTTCCACATTGGGAATGACTTTGGTCGGATTTGCTACAATAAGAATTCAGGCGAAATACTAGGGATGGATCTTCATCTAAGACAGATGATGAAGAAAATTTCACCTTGGCTAGTCAGGTGAAGAAGGGGAAAGGAAAAAAATCCTATTCCAAATATGATTGCGACAAAGAAGGCAAGAAGTGCGACATGTCTAGAGTGAAGTGTTTTCAGTGTCACAAGCATGGACATTATGCCACTAATTGTCAACAAAATAATAAGAACAAGAATTCTTTAGGATATGCAGCTGGTAATTCTTTGGAATCACAATTTGAGTTGGAATTCTCTCTCATTGCATGCATGGTGTCAAGTGCAATGGGATCAATGTGGTACTTAGATAGTGGTGAAACTTTCCACATGATGGGACACAAAGAAATTTTCGGTAGCTTGGTGGAGAAGGACCTCCATATGCATATCGAATTGGGTGATGACAGGTGGTACATTTCTACTAGGATTGGTACAGTTACCTTCCAGAGACATTGAGGTAAAGCCTTCTTATTAAAATATGTAATGCATGTAGCAGGCTTGAAAAATAATTTAGTTTCAGTCCCAATGTTGGAGGATAGAGGCTATGATGTGGTTTTCAGTGAAGGGAAATATTTCCTTCGACACAAAGCCACAGGAAAAGCCAAGAATATTATGATTCGTGTGAAGAATATCTATAAAATTTATGTAGATGGTTGTGCATCATTGATTGGTAAGGCAGAAAAAGTGGTGAGCCTAGATGAGGGTGAGTTATGGCACAGGAGAGTGGGCCATCTAAACCGTGAAGCCTTGAACGTCGTGCAACAGATTTCTATGGGCCTTCCCAAGGGTACTCTTATGTAGATAGACACATGCAAGGGATGTCCTATGGGGAAGTATGTAAAGGCCACTTTTCACGAGAAGGAGAGCCGAGCTTCAGAAATCCTTGAGAGAGTTCACTCAGATGTGTGTGGACGATTCTCTATAGCTTTGACAACAAAGCACAAGTATTATGAGATCTCTTTTTATGGTTTTTATAGAAATTGTTGGATCTACTTCATGAGGAAGAAATATCACATGTTCTCAAATTTCTGTGAGTTGAAAGCACTGGTGGAGAAAGACACGGGGAAGCATGTGAAGGTTGTTAGGAGCAACAATGGTGGCAAATACATCTCCAATGAATTCAAGAATTTCTGTAGCAAAGAAGGAATTCAGAGAGGGTTGATATCATCTCATAACCTACAAGATAATTGGGTCGCATAAAGAAATAATAGAAAAATTGTGCGGGCGGCATGACCGATGTTGCATGATCAAGGCCTACCATTGCATCTATAGGCGGTGGCATGCAACAAAGTCGAATTTGTGCAAAACTATAGTCCTCATCAGATACTTGGCATGAGTACACCAGAGGAGGTTTTTTCTAGTAATAAATTTGATGTTTACTATTTTAAAATTTTTGGTTCATCTATCTATTATCATGTGACAAAAGATTCCATTAAGAAGCATGAACCAACAGCTGAGATTGGGATATTTTTGGGGTACACTGATACTCCCCACAACTATCGGGTGAATTTTCCAAACATAAGGGTGACTATTGCAAGATGGGATATAAAATTTCATGAGGAGAAAGCCATGTGATTGTCCCTTTAGAGGGATATGGATTTTCATGCACATGAGGAGCTCTTGGTTCCAAAGAATTAACCTCAATATGTGGAGCAACCACATGCGAAGGATCATGAAGTGGAAGAAAACACTCATGCAAATCCATCCACCAGAAATGGTAGAAGGCTCACCATGGAACTTGATAGATTGAGAATTGATGTGGAAGATCATGTAGGAGCACCTACTTCACTGCATAGATAGATACAGTCTCCAGACAGGTTTACTAGATACATGGCTCTTATGAGCAAGTGTATTGTGACAACACCATCCTCCTTTGAGGAAGAAGTACAGAAACCAATTTGGGTTGACGCTATGGTTGAGGAGTATGAATCCATCATCAAGAACAATGCATGGAATGTTGTCCCAAGACTGGTCAAAAAATCATTGGTTGGATCTAGATGGATCTATAAGGTGAAGCAAGCTACAGATGGGAGTGTGGAGAAGTACAATGCTAGATTTTCAGCTCAGGGATTCTCACAAGTTGAGGGGATTTACTATGAGGATACTTTCACACTGGTTGCGAGATACTCATCAATTAGATCTATCCATGCACTCTCAGTGTATATGGGGTGGTAGATACATCAAATGGATGTGAAAACTATGTTTATCAATGGAGTTATTGAGGAGGAAGTGTACATAGAGCAGCTAGAAGGTTTTGAGATATTTGATAGTGAGTTGCATGTGTGCAGATTGAAGAGAGCACTATATGGGCTAAAGAAAGCACCTTGTGCTTGGTACACTCATATTGACAACTATTTCATCGGGTTTGGGCTTCACCAAAACTGAAGCAAATGCAAACCTATACTAGATTTTCATTGATGGTAAGACCTTGATTATCATACTTTATGTTGATGATCTAATTTTGACAAGTGATGATCAGCTGATAACTTCTTGCAAGGAGGATCTTGCAAGGGAGTTCGAAATGAAGGACATGGGACTCCTTCACTATTTTCTTGGTTTTGAAATATGCCAGCGGGATGGTGAGCTATTTGTTTCTCAAGCCAAAGAGATTCTGCGTAAGTTTCACATGGAGAGTTGTTAACCCATGGAGACTCCTCTTCCAAGAAACTAGAGGAAGGAGGATGCTACCTTATGAGAGGTAGTGGATGCTACTATCTACAAGTAGCTACTAGGTTCATTGATGTACTTGGTGAACACCAGACCAAACATTTCTACACAGTTAACTAGCTGAGTCAAGCTATGGTTAAGCTGGAAAAGCTCTTTTGGAAGGCGGGGAAGCATGTCTTGAGATATCTCAGAGGCCCTACAGAGTATGAATTATGGTATAGATGGAAAGAGGGAGTGAAGCTTCAACACTTCACGGATGTATATTGGGCAGGCAGTCCAGTAGATAGAAAGAGCACATCAGGAGGGATCTTCAGCATACGATCGAAAATATTTTCTTAGTACAGTAGGAAGCAACGATCTGTGGCACTCTTTTCAGATGAGGGGGACTACGTGGCACCAAGTCAGGCTGCATGCGAGGCCATCTGGATGAGAAAGCTTCTGGTTGGTTTGTTTGGCTCCCATATGGATCCGATGGTGATACATTGTGATAAATAGAGCTGCATTAAACTCTCATTTAATCTGGTATTCCATGATATTTCCAAGCACATAGACATCCAGTACCACCATCTCAGATATTTTATTCAAAGGTGCATTATGCTACTTCAGTACATTCCCATGGAATATCAGGATGTAGATATTCTGATGAAGGCACTTGCCAGGAGAAAATTCGAATACCATAGAGGTAGGATCATGGTGGAAAATAATCCATTTCTTGTTGAGAGGGAGCATTGAAAAGTCAACAAGAAATGTGTGTCTATTTTAATTTTCCTTTAATTTAATTGGACAATAAATTGTAATCTTCTCTCATAATCACTTGTAATAGTTAAATGAGTGTGATAAACTTAGTTAGCTCATGAATTTCGAGTTGAGGGTGGTTGGTCAGTCATCCAGAGTGATTCTATTATTTATGGAGTTCGAGTTTCAATTAGTGCATTAGTTTAATGCATGAGAAATCAATTAACTCAATTTATTGAGTTAAATTTAGTTGAACTAGTTGTAACTATTTATTGGACTAGTGAGAGATCAAGTGAATTAAATCATATTTAATTCACATGCAGTGATATGCCATGCAATTGATGATTTACTATTAATAGTTGCATGCATGTCAGTTCCAATGGAGACCCAGTTGAGACAAAGGTTGAATGGATGTTAACTATCATTTTTATCATTATCAAGTTGCCCACAAGCAACAAGGCATCCATTCCATTGCCCATGAGCATTGAAAAATTTTGGAAGGTTGAAATTCCTAAAGAATAGGGATTTCATTCCACATGAATTGCGCTAGCAAGGAAGGCTGATTAGATGTAGGAAATTGGCTAAGTGTTTGTCGATTTTGTCTGGGTCAGTGTGAGACAGTTGTGAGAGTGCATGACACTCTTGTGAGAAGAGTGCATTGTAATTGTTTCATGATTCCATGGTGAATATACAATAGAAGATAAAGGGGTTTTGAGAAACAAGCTTTCCCCAGGAAAAATATTTGTGTTCTGGTTTGATTTTCTTATTTCTTTACTTTTTGTGATTGGTGATCATGTTTATTTTCCATAATTGATTTGTAGAAGGATTCAGTATCTCTTTAGTACATTTCTTTATCAGATTGAATCCATTTATATACATATTTTTGTATAATTTATACATACTGAAAGTAATCAAGGTCAAGAAGGTATAAAATACCTTATGTAAATCTATATAAGTTTATGTGTGCATTAGATTAACAGAGAAAAGGAATTTTTTTTTTTCAAATGGTATATGGATAGACTGTATGAAATTCTATTCATTATGAAATCGTATATACCTCTACATATTGGGTGAATTGTGTGAGTAGAGGAATATGATGGAGTTCGAATGATGAAATCATTGTTTGGAGATTTAACTAGAAGGTAAACTAAATCTTTGTGTTTTAAATTTCTGAAGCTTTGTTCTGACCTCTAAGAAAATACGAAGTTGATAGTGGATGAGCGCACTGAAACATTTTCAAATATTGAATCTGAATGAGTTGTGAAACTCTGTTTCACACAATGTTGTAACTGGAGGAATTCGATTCAGTGGCATTGTATTACAATTTTGCTTCTAATTTCTTAAATTTAAGATTTGAGGGCACAATAATGAGGAAAAAAACTTTGTTTGATCATTTAGGAATGAGTCAAACAGAAGAGGTTTTAAAAATCACAAATTGAAGCATGTTTCAAGAATTGCGTAAGTATGAGCTTATTTGAAGGAAATCAAACTCATTCTAAGAAGAAATGTTGGAGAACGACACATAATTGAGGAATACATGTGTCATATCTATGTGCAGTTGGAATGTTATAAGTCCTTACAAACTTTCATGAAGAATTATTGTTGAAATATAGTGCTTGCGTGATTGGAGACAACATGGAATGCGTGAGTGAGGTAGTGATGATAAAATCGGATTAAAACTCAGATAATGCATGCAGTGAAAAAATGTGGTGTGTGGTTGAAGTGCATTAACTCCTGAGCATTAAACCAAAAACTCTGTTGCAATTGCAAGTTGAATTACTTGTATGCACTTGTGCATTTACAACAGATCAATTTAATACCTAAAGGATATACTTGTGTGTCGATGACATTCTATCTAAAGAAAGATCCTCATAAGGTTGTATGCATGTGATGGAAGAAGTGCATAAATGTTACCATGTGTGTATTGGTTACGCGAAAGAGGAAAGATCTGAAGTATTTTGATATGGGAATGAATGAATTTAAATTGATCGTAGAACAAAGTGTGATGAGTCTCAAAAGGATGTTGGTGTGATGTGTTCCTGTGGATCAAATTTGGAGTGTCTATTAGAGAATTTGTAGTTGATCGTGGAAGAAAGGAATTGAAGGAGGTTGATTCCACCTAAATAATGTGAAGAGTGTAATAATACACTATAGTGTGTGAGGTGTAGTAGTGCCTTGACACGAAGGGAGCTGTCTCATTCCGTATCTGAAGCTTGAGATAATTATTTGTTCATGAGTGAAACAATGTGCATTATGAAAGGCAAAGTTTGAGGTAGTGTTTTCCCTCCTTTTAGTAGCTATTACGTAAAGGTTAGAGACTTGATTAAACACCCATAGCAGTAAATCGATTCATGTGATGGTTAATTTCAAGCTTTTCTCAAAAAATTAATATGGCTAATTATTGTGTTTGCATGGAAAAAAATCGTATTATAAAGAATGATATATATAGTTGGGTTTTAATGTCTGATTGAAAAGTGTTGTAGCTTATGTAATGCCTTGTATTTTTATCACTGTGAATTAGGGGCAGAGTCTTGGAGTATGAAGGTTGCTACTTAGGAGAAATAGACCAAATTTTTCATTAGTTTCGTTGAATAAATAGAACGACCATGCTATAAAATAGAAGTATCAGGCCGAATAATAGCATCATAGGTTACATGAAGTGGTAGAAGAAACATGCAAGGATGCTTTGGACATGAATTTCCATGAGGAGGAACCAGTGGAAGAAAACATTGCGAAGATTGGCCTTGCAATCAAGGAATCGAAGAAAAAGGTCACATATGTGTAGTTCGAGTATGAGTTAAAGATAAGTGACGTGCAAATGAAGTTTTAGCCAAAAATGCCACCAGAAGTTTGGGAACAAAGGGAGATTTACATAAAGGCTATAGTGAAAATCCTCTCCGTGACAGTGGCAGAATGTGGAAAGCTGCTAGAAGACAATTTGTAGATTTGGACTTTGTTCTAGGAAGATATAAACATCTAGAAGATATAATACGACATCCAATAGAAGCAAAAAAATTTAGAGGAGATTCATACCATTGATAAAACCATACCAGTCTGATAGAAACACACAAGGTTTAATGAAGGAAAGGTCCTTCAGAAGAAGATATAAGAACTCACGAAATAGGATTAGGTTTTAACGGAGAGAACTCAACCATGGTAGGATGAGGCTCTCCATCTTTCGCAAGAAGTGGATGGAAAGCTCTAGGAGCTTTGAAAAATGGAAGGAGTATTCAGGAATAAGAGTACATGCCCAATGAAAGACACAATTCTAGAGGAACTGCGCAATTAAGAGAAGCAAGAAAAAAATGTACTACAATAGTACAATGTCTCCTACAACAACATCATAGTAAAAATCAAAGGCAAAGAAGCTAAGTGACTCGATGCAACTCACATGTGAGTGTTGGGTCCCTTTTGGGCGCAACCCAAATTAGGCTAGATTTTGATTAAAACTCCAGATTTTTAGGAGAAGACTGTGAAGTGCACCATGCAACGGAGCATGTTAGAAATATCGAGCAATATCTTAGGGGTGTCGGGGTGGGTTGAACCACCTCCTTTTTGTAACATGTTTCGGGTTATATTTCATTTTTTGTTGGAGACCATGGTATTTAGACTATGGTATTTTGTCAACATAATATTATATAAAGGGATGTATTGCTACTTTTTGGGAGAAATCATGATCGAATGTTATTTTATGGTTAAGAGCTAGTTCTAATCCATATCTTGTAGCAAAAGGAAGGCTCCGCAGCTCAATGTGCAAAGACCTTGGTTGAGTCTGCAACTTCGTGCACATACCCCCTACAGCTATGTGCACAAGTAGAGGAGTTGATTGTAATCAAAGATCCATCATAACAGAGAAGTTTTTTGGGACGATATTCTATGTTCTTATGTGTTTTTTGTACCCATTTTCTTCATATATGTTATTGCAAAGTATTTTGTATGTTATATCAGCACAATAATAATTGATAATGTTATACAATGCGTTTCTATGATTAAGTGGATGTTGCGAAGTAATTTGTGAACTTGTGAAGTAAGAAACATAAGAATACCGCTTCACGCAATCCCTTAGGGCTGCAGAAACCTTGTTCTATAGCCATCCATAGTCACTTTAGGTGAGACTAGGATCTGCTTGAGGGTCGTTGCCAAAAGGGCTAGTGATCAAGGGTTTTTTTGTTGCGTAGTATAGATCAAAATTGGGTGAAGCCCAAACCGAAGGAAACATATTTTTTTATAAGAAAAGTGATTGATAGCATCAGTAGGGTGACTTGATCCAAAGAAAAATGTAAGGAAGTTCAGTTCTTTAGAGAATTTGTATTGAAATCCTTCTAGGGGAAGAAACCCATCAGAAGGTGTAATCTTATTATTTTTTTATAAATATCATGGATGAGGTGGGCCTATGAATAACTATGTACAAGTTTTTTTGTTTCTAGCTCTATACCACTATATGCATTTGTTGATTCTAGTTCCTTCATTTTTGGACTATCATTCTGATGATTTTTCATACTTCGATCAAAAAAAAATTTCATTCATCGTTGATTACTATTTGTTCACTCTTGTATATATATGTGTTGCTCAAGTCGTGTAATGAAGACATCAATTTTTTGGGTCGAATATTTCCAGACAAATAAGGATTTTTTTTTTGCATTTTTCTTCTTAGCATAACTCCCACTGCCATGTTGTCATCAATATATCTAGGAAATGTTGTTTGAATTCTATCTATTCCTGTTAATCCAATTTGTGCAAAATCCATTCTTGGTACCACTAATCCTTCTTCCAAATACTTCAATTGTTCAACGAAGATCCATTTTTTGTTTCATCGAATATGAAGAGGTGATACAAATGTAGGCACTTTTTCATTGAGTATTGCATATTTCTTCATTGAGCTTGATAGATTTGAAGTTTGTGAAGGGATCAGATAGAAAATAGTCAATAATGTGAGTTTGTAAACAGGTTGCATGTAGTTTCCAAAGGAAAATATTCACAAATGTAACATGCATATGTAGTTGTGTCTTAGATTAATGTAAAATATACCTCAATTGGTTTATTTGACTTTACATGTAACTTTTGTGCTTGTTGTATTAGAGCAGCTTATGCTCAAATTATAGATTTGAACTGATGTAACTGAGTGTATCACTTGCAATATCCATTGGAAAAAGAGGTAGAGACTTCTTTGTTATTTTGTGTTGCCATTGAAAAATGATTATTGTCCTCATTTGATGATGTGAAATCCTTCGATACTTCAACAATTTAT